>VDFB02087757.1:0-43110 GCA_007258455.2 Sequoia sempervirens | reverse complement strand
AGACCCTGTTTTGGCAATCAAACCTTGAAATGAAATGAAATAGAATGAAGGAATGATGAATGAACAAATATGCTATGTTGCAACTCACCAATTCCTTAGAATTTAAAGGTTGAAATCTTGTATGAAATGACTAGCATGAATGTAGATCTTGACTCTTGATTATATGTTATGAATCTTGACTTGAATACTTGCTTGAATCATGAAAACCTACATCACAAATATTAGCTCAAAAACACACATGATGCATGATGACTTTGGCATGATGCTTGAATCTTGAATATAGTTGCAAAATGCTTGATAATCAGCTCTTGAATGGTCTTGATATCATAAAATTGCTAGGATACTTGCTAATAAAAGTTGCCAGGAGAAATTATGTGAAACAACCTTGTATTTATACTTGTTTATGCCAAATTTCCTGGAATTACAATACTACAAGCCAACATCAAATCTAGGAGAATAAAATCTTGCCAAGAATTGAATTCAAAATAGGTCCAAGCTAAAGCATGAATCATATGCCAGTTGGGGTGTATGAGTCCTAGTAGCCTAAGCTTCAAACACAAATTTTAAGAAACACTAAGCTCTATGCCATATTTAGGATCAAGCCCCAAGACTTTGGTGGGACCCATACACCCAAGGTGGTGCATGAGTCCCAGATCATTAAATCTAGGACACACAACCCAAGAACATGAATTATGATTGTTCATTAGTTAATTTTTAGGATTATCCTCATAGAAATGCATTAAATAAGGCTCGTGGATGCAAAATAGGACCAAGTAAGAAATAAAGAAGCCCAATTTTAGTAGGAAGGGTCCAAAAAAGTGTGAAAATGTAAAGGGATACATTTTTCTACACTAAATTTATCCCCCACTTTAGTGAGAGGAGGAACTTGCTTCAAACTCACACTAAAGAAGACAAAATTGCATCAAGAGGGGTCCAAGTGTACCAATGATAGTGAGATAGGATGACAATGATCAAGAGGCTTGCGCAAGCCCCAAAGATCAAGATCCTATGGAAAACCAACATAGGAACAAAAGAACACACATGAAAATGATGTAAGGAGCGACAACAAGGTACAAGCATACACTGCCAAAGACATAAAGAAGAAAGAAAAAGAAAGGGTGGATCAAGCCTCAACCATTTGTCCAATGCGATGTGGAAAGCTATTTGTCCAAAAAATGTTTACAAGTTGAACACAGTGTCCACTATGCAAACCAAATGCACACTCACAAGGGCTAATGGAACCTCAGGCTATCCACTAGGTGAGCCCACAAAAAAGGGTGAGACATATACAAATGCAATTGGTATGCACTCACACACACAAGCAAGTGGCTATGGGAAAGTCATGCCTAAGTTCAGCTCCCATACACTAACTATACCAAAGCTATACCCCCTGATACTTTGATAAGGTGCCACACAACATGAACAATAGGATTCATGAGGCAAGAAAAACTTCATATGCTTGAAACTCATGAATAAACAGGATGGATCCATAGGAAAGAAAAGTGTGTTATGCAAGGTGGCCATATAATGGATATTGTAAATGTGAAATAATGTAAGGTACGTTCAAAGGAGTTTTGGTTAGTTCATGTAAGGTCTTAACTTAGGGAACATCATGCCTAATGTCCCCAAGAGAGGACCAATTGAAGAATAGAAGATTCATAACTTAGGGGATGCAGTGTGTCTCATCAAGCCACTAAGATGCATATAATATGCTAAGAGAGATCATGCTCTTGAAGGACATCACACCCAATGTCACCACAAAGAGAAAGACACATCACATGAAATGAGAAGACTACACAATGAAACATGAGTTGTAATATGCAAGAGAATATTGCCAATGTATGCCTCCAATTTAAAGAAATCACTAAACACCATGTTGTGAGAAATTAATTTAAAGTAGAAAATGATCAATGATAACATAAAGAGGACATGAGAGCTTATTTGGAAATCCCTATGCCAAGTCATATATTTCCAAATAAAGCTACATGATGAAAAGGGGTTGCCCTAAAATGAAATCCAAAATCACATAAGGGATCCACTAATTCAGGGGTCAATATGTCTTTGCTACAAATGGCTAGAGAGCTCAAAATCATCATCATTCCCCAAATACTCATGGAATAGAAGAATGACACAAAGTAGGCGAAAATAAAGAAAAAATATTTTCGGGTCAACATGGAAGAGACCTAAATGTCTCGACACCTTGTGTCATCCCCAAAAGGAAAACAAAAGACAAGGAAAAGATAAAATTTTTACAACATAGAGAAGAATTTAGATACATATAGAGGAATGCACAAAGAGACAGATATAGCAAACAAAATAGTATGGGGGATCACATTACACACATGCAATCACATAAAAGAAACATGAAAAGGAAAATAAAAACAAGAATAGTAAGGCACATGTGAGTCAACCTATTAGCAGGTCATCCACATCCCAATCTTGTTCATCATATACGGAAGGCAGAAAACTAGCCAAAGGGAAAACAACAAGTGTTGAACTAGGGCCATCAACAAGTTCAACACTCTTCCTAGGAGAATTATCATTTAAGCTCATAGAAGAGGAAAATAATGTATTCAACTCATTATGCACTTCCTCATCAATTTTAGTAATCTCATCATCATCATCCAAGTTAATCAAAATGGGAGGTCGAATGATAATGTCTAAAGAAGGATTTAGCTCTTGTTGTAGTTGCGATATATGATCTTTTTGTTGTGGCAAAGAGGGAGACTCATCATGTATTGCTTGAGTCAAGTTTGGATGTTGATTTTCTTTGTTTTTCTCTTTGTTTAACCTTTGAACAATAGCATGACATCTATGCCTACACTCTCTAACATTTTTGTTTCATTTAGTACGATTTTCAAGTTGTGTTTGTGTGGGAGTAGGTTTATCAACCATAGGTTTCTTTTCTTCCCTTAGGGGAGGAACGAAAGGAACCATAGGAGGCTATTCAACCACTTTCTCTTTATCTTTATAAACTTGTTTTTATCTTAGGAGGCATGATGGAATTGTTTTGGTTGTCTCTTGATCATTTGTACGAGATAGGAAAAGGATCTATCTTAGGTTGGTCTTGGTTATTTGGAACATTTTTAGGTTCTATCATAGTTTCATTAAGGATAGGAGGTTCAATCATGGGTTGAGGCATGTTTCATAGTGATAGTTCTTCTATGTATTTTTCCTTAAACTTTTGATAGGATTTGAAAAGAAGTCCTCATGAGGTTTAATAGGTTCCGTAGGCTCAGGCCAAAAGAAATCCATTGAAAAGTTCCCACGAGAAGACATAGGATTAAAGCCACTATGGTGCATAGTAAGGATTTTATTGTCAAAGGGAAACTTAAAAGATTTATGCACAACCAATGGGACAGGTTCCACGGAGCATAACCATGGATAGCCAAGCTTCACATGAAATTGATCCAAAGTTGGGATGATGGAGAATGAGACATTTAATCAAGTTTCGGTCCAATTTTTAGAGGAAGGGTGATGGATCCCATCGTAGGGCAAGCAAAACCATTATGCATTTTTATCCATGCTTTCAGTTTATCATATGTTTCTCAATAGAGTTCATGCATAAGTAAGAATTCTTCAGTGATCACATTCTCTCCACATATAGGATCAATTAATATCCCATTAGTGGGCTTGTCATTGATTCGTCCAACTATGTAAAGAGGGCTATTAGATGCATTTATAATTATATCTTTGGATGAGAAAGCAATGTCAAGAGGCATTTTAGTTTGGCCCTTACGAGGTTGAATTTTGATCAATCCAACCATATCATTCATATGATTTTTTTCATCAGTATCCATGTTGTCATCATCCATGTCAACATTCATCACATCATTCTTCTTAGTTTTACTAGCTTTGACAAATGAAATATTATGATTTGGCATAGGGTTGGTAAAGATTTGCAAGTTTTGGTTGGGAGGGGCAACAAACTTATTTCCTTGATCATTAACACCTCCAATTTGAAGTTGATTAGAATCAATGAGGCCTTGCACAAGATGTAACTTAAGACACTTACAATGTTCCATATCATATCCATTTTGTTGATGATAATGACAATATGAATTTTATCTAAAGTTCAAAGGTAAAGGATTATTAGGATCAGAAGTTTTAAAAGGAGGTAAGGAGATCATTTTTTGTTCTAGAAGTTGTAACATTGTGTTATGGAGGGTATTGGGTAAGGGAGTAAATTGTCTAGCTAGATCCCCAAATGTAAAAGGATTTTTCTTGTTTATAACAACCACTTGGGTATCAACATGTTGAGTTGGTTAAGGGGGATTTAGTTGAAGAAAGCCTTTATTTTGTTTCCTAAAAGATTGAAAATTGTTTTGATTTGTAGGTTCAAACTTTTTAAGACGGTTAGAGGTGGGTTTTGTTTCATGACTACTAACTGAGTTTTGATTTAATCACAAGGGAAATACACAAGTGTATTAAAGAAGGAAACTTCATAATACCAAAATTATATTGTATCTTAGTTTGTAAGTTTTCAATGAACATCTGTTGAAGGCGAGGATCGAGAATCTTTACATCGATTTGGTAATAAAGCATTTGGTATCATGAAATGAAGTTAGTAACCTTTTCATCAACCTTTTGCTAAAATCTCATCAAATCAACTAATGCCATCTTAGGAGTCATGTGCACTTGGAAATGGTTAATAAAGGCCTCAACAAGTTCATTGAATGAATGAATTGAGTTATTTGGTAATGAGGAAAACCATTCTAAAGTGGTATCTTTCAAGGACTTGGGGAAACACTTAGCCAAGAGCTTATCTTCAAGGACGAAATCACTACATAAGGTGGTGTAAGAGGAAACATGGTTAGAAGGGTATCCTTTTCATCCATATTTCTCAAACCTAGGAATCTCTATACCTTGTGGTATAAGAGTTCTTAGTATCTCCAAGTGTAAGGGATTTATTTTGACATAGTATGATGGTTGGACATTTTGATTTTGGTTTATGGTGGAAATTTTATTTTCAAGGGATGAAGTTTTTTGTAAGAGTTGGTTAAGGATGGTGTCATTGGTTGTATTTTGAGATGGAGGTGAATATGGCAGAGGTGTATATGTGTTTGAAGGGGAAGTGAATGGAATACTTATGGGAGGTAAAGTGGTAGGATATATGATGTGAGATGCCACAAAGGTACAAGGATTGCTAGTGGATATACCCAAGGTAGGAAAGAAATTACTAGTAGGTTGCATTATTGTTGTAACTTGAGGGTTGGTATAGGTGGGAATAGAGGTAATGGTTGTGGGAGGAGGAATTTGAGTTGCTAATTTACTTTAGACATTGTTCGAAGGTTGAGCACAACTAGTCGTTGAGGTAAGATGTTTTCCAAAAATCTAAGCTAAGTTACGTGCAAGTTCTGTTCCTTGTTCACTTTCAATTATGCAGTGTATATTATCTATGGTAGAAATAATAGTGTTGGAAATGTTTTCAGTACTCACTTGATGTTGTAGGCTCAGTAAAGTTCTTCATGGATTTGGATTATGTTTTCTTGAGGAACACTAGCAACCATTGTTTCAACACTTGTCACACTACTTGAAAGTAAGGAGTTGTTAAGGGTATGGTCTGGATACCTAGTGAAATAGTGTCAACACTATGAGTGAAAGATCTAGATAACCCAAGATCCATGACAAGTGTGTTATCGCAGGATGACATGAGTCTCAAACTACGCCTCACTATAGTATTAGTAATAGGACACCAAGTTGTAAAGCTCATGCAAGGGACAATCAATGAATGCAAGATAAATGCAATGGAAACAAGAAAAATGATATTCTTTAATTCCAATTCTTATGTTTTAAAATGCACTCAAAATGAAACCAAATTAAGCTAGATCTAATGAAATGAATGAAGTAGAAAATCAACAAACTAAAATAGGGATATGACAGCAATAAACAAAAGCATAGAAATGAAGTTTTTAATGTTGTAAAATGCAGATTCAGACCTAATTCAAGACTAAATTGCCCAGATGGGTGAATGAGTCCCAATTAGAATTTCTGGAAGGTTCAAATAGTGAAAAATAGACAACACAAAATTCCCAAAAATCTGGAAAAATAACTTGTTTCGGGACTAAATCGCCTAGATGGGAAAATGAATCCTAGATTAGGGTTTTGACACTAAATTCAATAAAATATGAGTGAGTGTTAAGGTTTCTGGTTTGTATTTTCTCTTGAATATTTGCAATTACAAATTTTCTATGAAACTGAATGATTTGAGATGCAAAAATGCAACCTATATGCACTTTTTACTAATGCAATGTTTAGAAGCTCTAAATGAAAATTAACTAATTTGCAAGATCTAATGCAAAGTTAATGTAAGCTAGACCTAGAACTACAATGTTCTTGAAATAAAAAATGAAAGTGTTAAAGGTCAAGTTCACCAAAATGAACATAAGGAAATAGGGTGCTCTTCCTTTTAGGAGATGGAACACATACAGGGGGTAGTCCCTTCCTATTTCACTCTTAGTTCATTCAAGGAAACCCTAGAGATCTCAACCTAACGATCCAATTAAGAAAATAGATTGCTACAAGGTCTCCTAGGGTTTTATTAAAAGGGGGTTCACCACTAAGAAAATGCTTAGAAAGAAGGAAATGCAAGTAATATGTAAATCTAGCTATGTAACCAAGGAAATGAAACTTAAAATCAAAATAATAAACTATGGACAAAAGGAGAAGTACGTGGAAGACTGGAGATGCCTGAAACAAGGTCTGCAATCCTAAAATTATGACATTTGATGTGAACTGCAACTCATATGCCAAACTAGGTGATTTAATCCCAGTTTTAGGTTTCAGGCTGAATCTAGAATCTACAACTAGTAAACTAGGATCTATAGGAAATGACTGAAAAGTGGTATATTAGGACTCATATGCCCAAGGTGGCAATTTAGTCCCAATATTAGGGTTTGGGTGAAACTCTAGTATCCTGTAAAGATATTTTGTAGCTTCTCTCCTATCTGATCTCTGAGTCTGAAAATTTGAATTCCAATATGTAGGCAACTTTATGTGAAGATGACAACTTCTTGACAACTTTGAAAACTTTCTTCAATCTTGCAACTTTGTCTTCAAAGGATCTTCAAGCCTCAAAACACCTAGATCTGCAATCACACATGTAGAGGGAGAAAAATCTGGTTTTGTTAGTGGATAGGGGTTTTCCTTGGTCAAACCCGTTTTGGTAATCAAACCTTGAAATGAAATGAAATAGAATGAAGAAATTATGAATGAACAAATATGCTATGTTGCAACTCACCAACCCTTGGAATAAAGGCTATAATCTTGTATGAAATGGCTAACATTCATGAATGTAGATCTTGACTCTTGATTGTATGTTATGAATCTTGAATTGAATTCTTGCTTGAATCATGAAAACCTACATAAAAAATGTTAGCTTAAAAACACACATGATGCATGATGAATTTTCCATGATGCTTGAATCTTGAATATAGCTCCAAAATGCTTGATAATCAGCTCTTGAATGCTCTTTATCTCATAAAATTGCTGGGATACTTTCTCATAAAATTTTCCAAGAGAAATTATGTGAAATAACCTTGTATTTATACCTGTTTATGCCAAATTTCCCAAAATTATTACACTACAAATTGACATCAAATCTAAGAGAATAAAATCCTACCAAGATTTGAATTCAAAATAGGTCCAAGCTAAAACGAGACTCATATGCCAATTGGGGCATATAAATCCTAGTAGCCTAAGCTTGGGACACAAATTTCAAGAAATGCTAAGTTCTATGCCATATTTAGGATCAGGCCCCAAGACTTAAGTGGGATCCATACACCCAAGGTGGCGTATGAGTCCCATATCACTAAATCTAGGACATACAACCCAAGAAAATGAATTATGATTGGTCATTAGTTAAGTGTCAGGATTATCCTTAGAGAAATGCATTGAATGAGGCTTGTGGATGCAAAATAGAACCAAATAGGGCATAAAGAAGCCCAATTTTAGCAGGAAGGGTCCAAACAAGTGTGAGAATGAAAAGGGATACATTTTTCTGCACTACATTACCTATGATTTATTTCATTTGGTATTATATTTTGATCACCAAAGATTCTATGTGTTAGGGATGAAAGCCCTTTTAGACTAATCTTGGATTGTAGGGGAACTTTGGTAGATAAATATATTGTTGTAGAAGAAATGTTAAGCCTATCACAATTATAAATAAAGAAGTTTTTAGGAATATACTTTGAGCTTTAGAATTTCAATATGGACAATATGCTCATAAATACAAATATATAGGCTATAATATCTAGATCTAAACATACTAATATATCATAAGAAGAAAAAAAGGGATAGAAAATATAAGGGTCTCATTATATTATTTTTAGCCAATTTATTATTGTTAAATGTGCATGAAGATACTACTATGAAAAACCTTTATAATAAGATGAATGAGATTTATCAAGCTAAAATAATTGATAAATAAAATTTTAGTAACAATCAGTTGTATATTCTTAGGATGCAGGATAGTGATTCTATGGAACAATATATAAATACTTTCAATATAATTGTAACCTAGTTATAATCTACTAAAGTGAAGATGGATGCGAATGATTGATATATAAATTTATTATTTTCTTTAAACTAGATTCATGTGACCATATTATTAGGGCTATTGGGATCACAGCTACTAAGTTGAAAATGGATGAGGTGGAATTGCATCATTTTATAAAGGTATGTAAAGAAGTAATTCTATATTATCTAAGGATGCTCTACATAATCATGAAATATAGGAAAAAAATGTAAGAAGAAGGGAAAGAAGTGAGATAAACCTAGATTCAAATCCTATGTGAAATCTAAATTTCTAGTAATAACAAGGTAAAATATTTGAATTATAACAATATTGGCCATTTTACAAGAGAATACAAGGAGGAGAAAAGAAGAATAATGATTTTGATCGAGTCTAAAAAATCCTCCTAGGATGATGATGATATCATTTTTGTGGCTTTGGTTGCACATGCATGATATGGTACATAGTTAGTAGACTACAGTTCCTATTTCCATGTGACCTCACATGAAGATGGTTCTCAAAATATGAAGAATGTGATAATTGGATAGTCTATCTTAGAGGTGACTCTCATCTACATATATTTGGTTGTGGAGGAGTCTTGATTTTATTTAGTGATGGATAAGTGAAGGGGATCAATGATTTATTATATCCCAATTGTTGAGAATAGGTGTCTCAAACTTACTGTTAAGGCTCTCTAAAATTAGGAAAACGTTCAACCGAGTTAGAGTCTTCTACATCACAGTACTGGAGAAGTCTACATTGGTGCTTGTGGTATTGCAGGGAATAGTTACTACCCACCACCCCACAACAAGCCATTCATGAGGCTTGCAGTAGTGCAGGATATCTCGCCATCTCATGACAATGTTTGGAATGTATAGTGGGTTGGTGATGAGTTGGGGCAAGATCCACTACATTACAATACCACAGAGGTTCGAGCTAGTGCTGGCGGGTTGATGGTAGGTAACTCACCATCCTGCTATAGTCATGCAAGAGAGCCTATGATATATTGGTAGGCTGTGGTGTTGCGGTGGTCGATCAGAGTGATAGAAGCAAACCGAAGTCCCACGTGACTAGTCAACAAACCCTGTGCGGTATTGTGGTTAAGACTTGGAATGATGGGTAAAGTCAGTTAAGTTTTCTTGTGACCGTTTGATTGGTTTAGAAGTTGAATGACAACTGCCTATGGTAGTTCATTAGATGATAAGGTGGTACTAAGACATCTAGAGGTTAAGCCGACTTGTAGGAGAGATATATATAGAGAATACCATAGTGCATTGGAGCAGAGACTGGATTAAGGGGGGTTATGTTGTCAGATTATGTCCAGATGGAACAAAATGTAAATCTCCATGTAAAGGCTTAGAGCCTGCATTATATTGAAACTATTTATTTATTGCTAAATAATACAATGAATCTATGCTTTTGGAGTGTGGGGCTTTTTACTCGAAAGGGTTTTCCCCACGCAAATCTTTATGTTCATGTCTTTTGTCCTATCTCTTATGTTTGTTGATTCTATTTGCTGAATCTGTTCATTGCTTGTTGAAACTGTTTGATCTTAAAGTGCATAAAATTTTCTCTAAGGATTAATGGTGGGAAATGAACTATGTCTGATTTCACTTTGTGGCATAGTAGTATGTGCTTTTGAGGCTATTTGAAGAAATGAATGTTATCGAAGGAACATAATGATCTCAGATGCTTGTTCTGGGATGAACCATATTTCCCTTCAATTGGTATCAAAGCCATCTTCTAGGATTTGGTTATTCTTGGTGTTTTTGGTTTTGGGTATTCCTTCTATGAGGATTTCTTAGTTTGGAAAGCTTGAGGAAATTTAAAGGAATCGAATGAAGATTGATCCTTTGGTGAGTGGAAGTTGTTTTATTTTTCATTTTAGTTTTAGGGGATAACATGCAGCTTGAAGGATGGTGAAGATGGAGAAAAATGGAGTTGGTCATATTGAAATGATGTGATTTGAAGCTTGTAGTTGATAGCAGAATAATCCTGATGCATGGGGTGGGATTATTTGCTTTGTGGTTGTGTTGCAGCAAAGATTTCATGTTGGGTGTCTGTGTGAGAGGCTTCCTAATGATATGGAGTAGCTTAGGTTGTTATTCAGCCATGGAGTAATGTGCTTATGCTGGTTGCTTTCTCTTGGTATTGGAAGGCATTGTTTTTGTTACCCCGATTACATGTACACTACGGAGTTGATCATTGGATGATTTGGAAGCTTCTGCAATAGCTTGTATCCCTCAGATGTATGTGCATGTTGGTGGTTGTGGAGTTGGCCTATAATAGGCCTAGATTTCCTGAACTACTTTTTCCTTTTATGGATACTTTGTACTTGCATAGCTCAGATTCATGTTCCTTGGATCTGAGGGTTTATAGATTTTCCTAAAATCTATGGTGATACTCATTCATGATAATCCATTATTATGGTAGATAACTGTTATGGTGGTTTTTTGTTTCAAAATTTTGAGTCTTGTAGATGTGAAATGGGTGTGAATGTGCATGGGTGTTTTTCAAACACAGTGGTTTTGTAGGTTTTACATGGTCAAGATAAAACTTTTGGTTTTGTGAAGTTGTGGTTAAGCTATTTTCTAGACCCTAGCTTTTGGGATGTTACTAGAAGAGATAGTTGCAATTTTGCATGCATGCTTCATGCATGGTGAGATGAGGTGAGATTCTTTCTTTGCATGGGAGTGTTGGTATGTGATTAGTCACTCAACATTTCTATGGTGATGCTTGGTGGGTTCCTAGACTATGGTGCTTAGGTTGTGAACTTGTTTAGAAAATCGGATTTGTGTATGATTTGGTGCTTGAGTCATGTTGTCTACATGGTTATTCTCTTTGAGATCTTTGTTTTGCAGTTTCCAGTGTGGTGATGGGTTTTCATGTTATATTGATTATATCTATGGGTTGTGCAATGTTGTGGCCTCTCTTACCTACATGTTTGTTGTGGGACAACTCAAAAGTGGACTGTCTATATCCACGAGGTTTGATTCTATGATGATGCAAACTTGTTAGCTGGCCTTGTTCATGGTCACTTGTGCATTGGTGTAGTTGCTTTGAGATGAGAGGATGGATGATGTTGCGCACTTGGATAGTCAATTAAGGGGATTTGTAGCATGTGTATCATGACGTCATGAAAATCTTGGATACACATCTTGGTGCAAGTTTTTGACAGTGATAGTATTTCTGCTTGGTTTGGAGATCTTGGTGCCACTTGGAGTATTTTTAGACTAGTAGATGTTTGGTCATGATGCTCAAGGAGAGCTTGATTTTCATAGTTCAATGGAGGCTTTAGCAATGAATTGGTCATGATGCTTAGATAGCTCAATTGTCACAGTTTAGTGGGAGCTTTAACAATGACTGTAGGTTCATCACTCAGTGATAAACAATCTTCTTTAGTGTTGTAGATGTTACTAGGAGGAGCTCTTAGATCTTGTTGCGACATAAGGGTTCTTTTTCTTTTGCATGGAAACTATTTGAAGATGTGTAGCATCTTAGAGCCATGGAGGACTCTTGTGTTCTTTGGGTTGAGGTGTCGGTGATGGTCTTGACAGGTGATGTTGGTTTAGAGTTTGTTTTGTTTTATGTCATGATATACTCTTGATTGTGCATTAGAGTTTTGGCATGATGCTTTGCTCTTGAGACTATGTTGTGTTCACTTGGAGCATGGGATCTCCTAGGGGGATGGTAAGATCATGATGTCATGATAAGTTCTTGATTTAGATGATTGGGGCTTTGATAGTGGTTTGGTGATTCTTTGTGTTTTGGGTGCATTGGTATGAATAGGCTTGAGAACTTCATGATAGTGCAGTGATGCATTTGGAGTTTAACATGAGATGCTTGGTTGTGGGTGCTCATGGATACATGGAGAATGAGGTGAGGTTATTTTTCTCTTGAGATGGTTATTATTGATGAGATCTCAACAAAAAGTCTGAGGAGCCTACACCTTGGTTGGACGTGAGTTCAACAGAGACTTATGAGGAGATTGTTCTTGGAGTGAGTCATGATGGCTTGGTTATCCTGGAGGAGAATTCTCATTCCCACTCTTGTTCTACTCTGACAATTTATTTTTTGAGAGGTATTTTCCCATTATATCTTTCAGATGTGTTTATGTTCCGTGCTTTATTCTCATGGGATTGAGTTGATTCATGATGATTGATTTTGGAGATTCATTTGAGGATGGTTTAACATGAGTTTATATGCTTTATCTTTCATAGATATGGATCTTGAGCTATGTAGTTAGTTCTGGAGGATTCATTTCAGGGATGTTTGGAATTTTCATCTCCTTGTGCATTTGAGTTTATGATATCATTCATTGATGAGGACTATTAGAAGATGGTTTATGGGCTGATTTCTTGAGATGGGAAATGGAGTAGTTTGATCTTCCTTGAGAAGCTTACATCCATGTAGATACATGATGCATTTGTTACGTTTGATCTCTTGAGGTTGAATGGGTGTGGATGTTATAGATTTTATCTTTGGGTTGTGAAGGAGATCTTACTTGACATAGTTGGCACTTAGATGTGTATGTAGAAGGACATGCTACATGTTTATGATTTATAGATTTTATTATTTAGTCTGGTTCTTCTTCTTGTATGTTCAGTTTCATATGACTTTAGATGTGAGATTTCTATGTGGAGCTATGATGATCACTAGTTTGTGGTCATGTGTTGCCACTTGGATGATGACATGGAGGTTCTTGTATCTCTTTCTTTTGTTAGATATCATGGAGAACATGGGAGAGCTATGGAAGATTGTTGAGAGAGATGTTCCTTGAAACAATTGGGTGTTGGATTAGCAGATCATTGTGGATGGTCCTTGGTACTACATGGCTATACTTTCTATGTGTTGTAATTGGTAGACTTGTTATGCCTTTGATCTTTTTAGATTCAATGTTACCCATGCAGTGGGAGTTCCTAGATGTGTTTGGTCTTCTTCGATTGGTTGGCACATGGAGCTTGTATTTGTAGTTGATGGTTGGCTATGTAGGTGGCATGAGTTTATTGATGTGGATACCTTTGAGGAATGGGTGATTGTATGGATTAGCACTTGCTGCATGTGTGCTATTTTTAGTTATGTGGGTTGGTTAATTGGATGTAAGTAGTCAGTTTCTTGGTTTTTCTAGTTGATATTCTATCTTATTTTCTAGAGGATGTCTTCATGATTGTGTTTAGGTTGGAGGATTTGAAGTTGATGTTGTTGATGTTTCTTTATAGCTTACATGAGCACAATGGAGTGGTGGCAGTATTCTATAGCCTTTTCTATCAGTTGGGTCTGATGCTTGTGTTCTTTAGACTGGTGCATATTCACCATGGATCGTTCCTTTCCTTTAGAGGATGGCTAAAATTGTTTCCTGAGATGGTGAACATCTTGGATGTTGTTGCAGGTGTCTTGGATGATACAATGACTTCAAGCATTGATTGGGAGCTAGTAAGTTCTTTGTTAAGTGGGATAATGTTGAGAATAGGTGTCTCAAACTTACAGGTAAGGCTCTCTGAAATCAAGAAAATGTTCAGCTGAATCAGAGTCTTCTACATTACAGTATCATGGAAGTCTACATCGTTTCTTGTGGTATTGTAGGGAATAATTGCTTCCTGCCACCCTGTAGCAAGCCGTTCATGAGGCTTGGGGTAGTGCGGGATATCCTACCATCCCGCAATAGTGTTTGGAATGTTTGGAAAATTGGCAGTGAGCTGGGGCAAGATCTGCTACACCATAGTACTGCAAAGGTTCAAGCTAGTGTTGGCGGGTTGGTGGTAGGTAATCTGCCATCCTGTGACAATCATGCAGGAGAGCCTACGGTATAGCGATAGGCTACAGTGTTGTGGTGGTTGGTCATAGTGATAGAAGTAAATTGCAGTCCCACAGCTAGTCAACAAAGGCTATGCATTATTGCAGTTAAGATTTGGAATGATGGGTAAAGTTAGTTAAGTTTGCTTGTGATCATTTGATTGGTTTGGAATTTGAATGAAAACTACCTGTGGATGTTCATTGGATGACAAGGTGGTACTAAGACATTGAGAGATTAAGTTGACATGTAGGAGATAGATATATAGAGAATGTTGTAGTGCATTGGAGCATAGATTGGATTCAGGGGGGTTATGCTATTGCATTATCTCTAGATATGATTCAGGGGACAATTTTTTAGTGAAAATTGAAGTGTTCCCAATACTCTAGATTTCAGCTTCATTAGAAAGAGAATGACGTCTTGATTCCAACACAACTTGAATGGGGCGAAAAGGACCCCGTTTGTGCAAGTTACGACCAGTCAAACTTCCAGTCAAACTGGGTTCAGGGGCGTCCAGAAGGTGAAAAAAATAATCATCTCAAAAATTGATGGAACTAGCGTCATCGCAAAGAGCTCGTCGAGATGATTCCGACGGTGTTCGTTTCATCGAAATCCGACGTCGTATGCTCGAGTTAGAAGCAGTCAAAGTTCGGTTGACTTGAGGGTACAGATGATGATGTCATCATACTGACGTGTCAGTCCGTACTGTATGGAATACACATGGATGAATTCTGAGCTGACACGTGGTAGGTGACTCAACTGTACGGACAAATCAGCGACTGAGACGTGTCCATCCGTACCAGTGACGTGGCTCTCCGTACCCCGACGTGGCATCATATGTGGCAGCCCAGTCAGCGACACGTCAGCATCTGCGACGAATTAGAGCTCGACACATGGATGACTGAGTCAGCAGTTCTGGCGAATAGCAGTTTGACACGTGGCACTGTGTGGTTGCACTCCTCCGGCCGGTGGTTGAGTTTGTTTAAACAAAAAATTTGTTCCACGGGTTTGAACCCGCGACTTGCGCCTGGTAGGTCGGACCGTTAGCCGTTACACCAAACGTGGGCGTCAAATATATCTATAGAGCAGTTTGGTTTTGTTGTTTAAAGCGGACGGTATATGTGCTAAAACGTGGTTGACGGGTTTGGAACCGCCGACCACCCGAATGCCAAAAGGGTAAGACACCGTTGAGCCCGCGAACCATCCTTGGCTATATAAGGAGTTCGGTTCTTTTTGTTATGCTGGTTTGAACCGAATTCATAACAAAATGGCTTTTTAAGCCATAAAAAAGTATAACAACCAAACCATAAATCAAACCAGAAGCTTAAAGAAGACAAATGAGATATTGTACGAGTTGGTAAGGGGGTTATACATTTAATTGAGTGGTTAGGCCTAATTAGGCAAATTTTAAGTATAAAAAGAGGGGTGTAGGCCTTGTTTTCCCAAGTCCAGGTGGTGAGAATGAGAGAATGCTTGGGAGAAGATTGTAATTGTTCCTGTACGTCGAAGTTATGCTGTGATATCGATGTGTTTGAAGGGAATGATGCTGTCGCAATTGTAACTAATTTTGGAGTATAATCGGATCGGTCACTCCGTTGGAGAGGGGCCTGGAGACGTAGTCCTTAGGGATGAACTCTGTTATCAATTGTGTTTTTCTCCTCTTATTCTTCTCTCTTTCTGTTCAGTTCGTTATCTTGGCATTTATATTATGTTCATTTATTCATTTGAGCATTTTATTATGTAATCATTTATGTTAAGCATTGTATTAAGTGATCTTTTACATTACGCATTCTGTAAGCAATTTGTCCTAGATCCTATATAGATCAAGATAGAACAAGACATAATTCTCTATGTAAAGGCTTAGAGCTTGCATTGTATTGTAACTATTTATTTGTTGCTGAATAATACAATGAATCCATGCTTTTGGAGTGGGGTTTTTTACCTGAAAGTGTTTTCCCCACGTAAATCTTTGTGTTCATGTCTTCTATTCTATCTCTCATGTTTTTAGATTCTATTTGCTAAATCTGTTCATTGCTTGTTGAAACTAGTTGATCTTAAAGTGCATAAACTTTCCTCTAAGGATTAATGGTGGGAAATGAACTATGTTTGATTCCGCTTTGTGGCATAGTAGTATGCGCTTTTGAGGCTATTTGAAGAAATGAATGTTACCAAAGGCACATGCTGATCTCAAATGCTCGTTCTAGGATGAACCATATTTCCCTTCACTAATTTTACATGAAACCTACCTTTTATAAGTAAATTTAACGATATGATTTTTTAGGTTTTTTTTTTAGTAGAGGGTGCAAGATGGTGGGATCTATAATGGTATTTTCTAAGGGTGTCTATGTAGCTACACTATTGTAGCTAGATGCATGTATTTTTTAGTGTAATAACTATTTTATTCATGTAGTAAACATATCTATAAGATCTATATACCTTCTCCATTTCAACCAATAGTAAGTAGGAGTGATGCATCCAATTTTGATAGTCAATATTTTGTTAGGATTTAGGAAATATTTACCTTGCACCCCTATGTATATTTTGTGTATCTTTAACACTCTTGAAAAGTGTCCTTTGATTCCTATGGTGTAATTAGAAATTATTTTAAAGTAATATTCCCTAGAAATCTTGGCATTGGTTATTATATACATTCAAGAAGGAAGTGCAGATTTCAATGAAAACTATGAAGTTATTTTGAGAAAATTTCTCAACTTGGGAGTAATAATTGATTATTGGAGCATCTTGTATATTGTAGGAAGGTCCCATAAGAGTTGGGTGATAATTTTGGATTCGTAAATTAAGATATGGTCCATTATGGAGGAGCCATAAATATGAATATTTCATCTATTATGTGTATGAAGTGAATTTTTTATATTTATGGCTCATTGGAATTTACATTATTATTCCTAAATGATTTTTTTTATATTGGATGTAGGAGTTTGCATAGTTTTTTATGGTCAAATATTATATTATTTACAAAAACTATTTATGGTTTACCTCTCTCATTTATCTATAAGTTAAAGGAATGTGATATAGATTTTATATGTTTATTCTATAGGTATATAGGTGTTACCAAAGTGTTGTCATTACATAAAGAAATTTTAAGTATTTTGGATGTATATCTTTGTTGAATATATATATATATATCCTCTTTCTTTTGTGGATTTTTATCAAAAGATTTTCTCTACATAAATCCTACCTTTATAAGGCCTGATCATTTTTTTTATTATTAATTTTATGATATCACACAATCATTATATGGTAATCCTTGGATAAAAAGATATACACTAATACATTTTGACTCAAATTTTGACGAAAGTTTGTTGGAATTTCAACGAACTTTCGCCAGAATTATTTCATCAATTTTCTGACGAACTTTGAAATGTTGAAATTGTGACCTAGCCGACGATGCTGGGTCATAATTTTGACGTTTCAAAGTTCGTCAAAAAATCAACAAAATAATTCTGATGAAAGTTTGTCAAAATTCCGACAAACTTTCGTGAAAATTTGAGTCAAAATGTATTAGTGATATATTTCAAATTTGTATACACTTGTGAGAGATTTTATTGTAATAATTTCATCTTTTTCTCAATATGTTTCTAAGTACCTAAGGATACTAATGCTTTCCAATCTAAGTTTTCAATCAAAAAGATAAAAATGGCACCAAAGGATGGGAAACGTAGGCTAGAAGGATTAAGGTGCCATGGAAAATTAAAAAAATATTGAAAGGTTAAATGATTTATCTTGAATTTGATTACTATGAGCATTGTGTATATAAAAAACATAAATGTGTTCATTTTTACTTTAGTTCTCCTAAATATTCTAGTGTGTTGGACTTAATCTATTCTACTGCATTTGGTATTGTTAATTTTCCTTCAATTTTATAAGCCTATATACTATGTACCTTTTATTGATGACTATAGTCTAAGGAAACGGGTATATTCCTTTAGAATTCAATCTAAATCATGTAGTCATTTTAAACATTTTAATGCTCTTATAGAGAATTGGACTAGTATAAATATCACAATTTTAGGGATTGATAATGTTAGTGAGGTTTATTTGGAATATTTTGATAGATTCTCTGAGAATCATGGTAAAGAGAGACATAATATAACTCTATACATTCCAAAATAGAATGAAATTATAAAAATAATGAATAGGGCATTGATGGGGAGGGTTAGGAGTACGCTCAATACATCATCTATCTTGGAATAATTTTTTGGGGAGAAGTGATTGCCATAACTTGATACATATTTATTATGTCTCCTACATTAAGTCATATCAAGAAGACATAAATTGACATGTGATATGGAAAACAATTATTCATTGGGAGATCTTTTAGTTTTTAGTTATGAGACATATATGTAGGTATGTGTAGGGAAGTGATCTAATTTAAAGAACAAGGATATAAAATCTACTCTCATTTGTTATGGTATAAATGTAAAATGCTACGAGCTTTGGGATCTTATGGATAAACAAATTTATTATATCAAAATTGTTATCCTTAAATAAGTTAACTCTTATTCAATTATACTATAACTAGAGAAGGATAAGAAAATATGTGGTTCAACTTCTCTCGAAGATATAGAAGGTTGAACTCGAAGCCCATAAAGGACCTTAAAAAGGGAGAGTTCCAATAAATTATATATTTTTAAAGAAGATCTATAGAACCTCCACCTTAGCTCTTAAGGAGGTCCACTCGAAACATAATTTTTTGAAATAAATATAATCCTCCTAATTGGAGGTGTATTTTATTTTGTTACTCACATAAATGAGCTTAGGAATTTTAAGGAGGTTGTGGGTATAGATGATATATAATTTTAAAAGTTCTCATGGAAAAAGGAGATGATTGCATTGAAGAATGGCTCATTAGACATAGTGCCTTTACTTGATATATGAAAACCCATTAAATGAAATAAATGTTCAAAATAAAGAATGCTTTAGATTATAGTATTGAGAAGTATAAGGTGAGATTGGTTGTGAAGGGATATTCACAAGTTGAGGACATATATTATGGAAATATTTTCTCTAAAATTACTAAATTGACATCCATTTAGTTATCATTATCTATTGCAAAAAAAAAATATTATGTTTGAGTAGATGGATGTGAAGACATCTTCCCTTGATAATTATTTGGAGGAAGAAATATGATGCAATCATAGCACAATGTTGAAAAGGATTAAGGAAATTTTGTTTGTAAGTTGAATAAATCTTTGTATGGTCTTAAGAAATCACTTAGGATGTGGTACCAAAAATTGATTCCTTTGTGTTGTGAATAGGTTTCCCAATCAAATAATTGCATAAATTACAATATAAAAAATAATTATTTCCTTGTTATTATATTATAATTTGATGATATGTTACTTTTTGGTAATGAAAGCAACATGATTTATAAATCAAAGTCTCAATTTTTTGGTATAATTTTAGATTAAATACTTAGGGGCTTCTAAGCTAATATTAGACATGAAGGTTTGTAGAGATAGAAAATATAGAAAATATTTGTTGGGATAGATCAAGTATGTGAACTTGTTCTCAGAGAAGCTAATTATAATAGCTTGTAGACCATTGTGTGTTCCTACATTAGCAAGAACCAGCTTATTTATAAATTAGTGTCTAACTTCTCCAAATGAGATGTAGGAATAAGGCCAGAGTATCTCATGCTAGTGTATTTATGAGCTTAATATATGTTATGGTTTTTACAAGGCTAAACATTACCTATGTAGTGGGAATCTTTAGTTGTTTCATGGTTGATCTTGTTTGAGTACATTGGGATACAAGGAATAGGGCCTTCAAATGTTAGTAGGGTACCTTTGAATACTTCATTTATTATCATATTAATTCTATAGGTGACAAACAATTAGTTAATATTCATTGATTTATGGATTTTGATTGGGTTGACATGTTGACAGTAGTATATCCACTAATAGATATGTTTTCACTATGTTTGGTAGTGCTATTTATTTGATGAGAGAAAAATGACACAATCAATTCATCTACTACAAAAGTAGAGTACATGATAACTAATAATTATTGTAAGGAAGTGATTTAGGATTAAAAATTTCTATTTAGACATAGAGTCAACTTTAAGAGATTTCACCATTCTATATGATTGTCATAGTGACACATGTTTGGTAAAATCCCTAACCTTTCAAGTGAGGATGATAAATATTTCGTACATTTTTTTTTGATATAGTAGAGGATGGGAGGGTGATGTTGGAGAAATTGAACACTTTTCAGAATGTTCTAGATGCATTGATGAAGCCAAGATCATCATAGAAAATGTTCAAGTGGTGCTACGAGTCTATGAGCCTTTAGGCCCCTAATAATTAGTTGATAGTGTTGATACTCTCTTTTCTCTTGCAATATATTTGAAAAGATTTTTTTTAGAAAATGTGTTTCAACCTTCTAATATTAAGACAATACAAATGACAATTTTCATAGTATGAAGTAAAAATAAATAAATTCTAGGCTATATATCTTTTATTACAACAATAAACTTTTTGAGCATTTTAGCATCACTTTAAGGGATGTTCAATACATAGATCACTTTGATTTCTATAAATTTAAAAACAAGGGGACCTAATGACTTCTCTAAAAAAAGGTATTGCCTCCAAAACTTGGACCTCCAACATTTAAAATAAAAATAAAATTGTGACACATAAAAGAGTTGTAAGAGCAAGCTACACTTTTTGCACAACTTATGATGCATGTTGTAATTTTTCATAAGCCATCTTTGAAATGACAATAATAGAGCCAAAACAGAGTACCCAAGTTGGTGAGTGGATTATAATGAGCTTATGGAGGATTGGAAGAAACAAGCTATTTTAGCGTATAGACTTATCTTGAGAATTGGGTATTGGGTTTCTTAGATATTTGGGTGCCACATTTTAAATAGTTTTAGCTTGTGATTTTTTAATTACCATTTGATAATTTTATCTACTGTTTCTCTTATTTAGTTGGTGCTTGAGACTGAGGTTTATATAGTAATATTTGTAGGTATTGTTATTATATTGAAATTGTTTTAGATGAACTTAGTTGGAGTGGGGTTTTTCTTATGAAATTTTTTTCTCCACATAATTCTTTTTTTTGTTATGGGATAATATTTGTAGTCTATTTTTTCTTGTAATTGTATAGATTTAGTTTTTTGTCCACATATCTCATCTCATAGATTAGTTTAAGACACATATTCTACACATCTGCTTCCTTTCACAATTAAGAGAAATACCCACTTACATATATAGTCTTTAAAATTTTCTTCTTTGATTGAAGATAAATTATTGTTTTCCAATTTTTGATATAGCAATAAGATTTTAGCTTGGTTAGTAATTGCAAGACAATAAGATTCACCAACCCATTAAAATAAAGTAATATTTGCTTATAATTTTATTTTAGCTAGAATAATAGTAGCAAAAGGTGATTTGCAAAAGAATTCCCACTAGTTTCATGGTATGTTTTTCTTTATGCTTATATTTGAAGTAATCAAATGATATTTGTTTCTAACTTTATTTTGGCTAGAATAATAGTAGCTAATGGTGCCTCTACAAAAGAATTTCCACTAGCTTCATCACATACTTTTCTTTATGCATATATTTGATCTAATCAAATAATATTTTCTTATAACTTTATGTTGACTAAAATAATAATCGTCAAAAGTGCCTCTGCAAAAGAATTTTTAGTAGTATCTTGGTATACTTTTCTTTATGCTTATATTTAATTAATCAAATAATATTTTCTTATAACTTTATTTTGACTAGAATAATAGTAACCAAAAGTGCCTCTGCAAAAGGATTTCCACTAATTTCATGGTTTGCTCCTTTATGTTTGCCTCTACCAATGGTAGAGGCTTGCTCTTTCTGGAAATATTTTTTATACTGGTAAGCTGCTTCTTCTGAAAAATAGATTCTTGCGTTATATCATTTGTTGCACTTCCTTCAAAGGCCAGATTAAGCGTTCAACGCTTACACAGGCCACATGGGTCATGCACTAATATTTGAAAAACTGTTTTTCACTAAATTGAAGAGCCACATAAGTTGCCCAAGCCTTGGACAACCCCTTAATTCAACTATTTGCATAAGTGTTTGAATTCCTGAGTGCTTGAACAGAGAAGATTCTAAAACTCCAAGGAACGACTTTGGTTGTGTTACTCAGCCACTATAAGTTGCTTCTGAAAACATATGGATAATAGTGTAATGCTTTTACAGCAGGAATTCCATGAACTTAATACTTAGAATTTCATGCATCAGACAAATATTTAAAAACATATTCTAAAAATACAAAGATCAGTAGCCTTATAGAACAGTAACAACGCCACAAATTATCCTGATGGCTATATTCTTAGACCGCACTGACAATTTTTGGCAAGAACGAGTCAGCTATGAACCTCTTGTATGGAATCCAGACAAGCACACCGACCACATACCATACCATAGGAAAATCCAGATTCATACTGTAATTTGATTGCAAGGAAAATAGTTGATATGAAATGAAATTTTAAAGACAACACCTCTGTAACAACTACTTTAAGGCTGTCTACATATAAAAGCTTGGATTGAAAGGCTTCCAAGAAGCTTACATACGGTTAAGTGAAAAAAATAGTATGTGAATACATTGGACCAAAGATTCAAAACTTTGGTTGCTTTGTCTACAAAACTATTAGATCTCTTGAGTTATATGGAGAAAATCAGATCCAAACTTGCACTTACCAAGATAGCATGAAAAAACTTAAACGTCGAATAGTGGGCTCTTCTTGAAATGAGACAGGGTGGTGATTTTTTCTTTAATTGTTTCCATTCTGTGTTTTCAGACAGTGCTGTTCAATTTACAATTATCTATTACTAATTGATTCACAATCAAAATATCGTTGAGGGAACGCAAGGGGAGTTCCTCCAGCAATTACGATGGAGTTTTAGCATCTCCATTGCCTTGGTCTTAGTCTTGGCTGTGCAGTGGACTTGCAGGAGCATGCACAGCTTTGCTACAGCCCCCACTTGCAACATCTCATTCATAACATGCTCAGAGGGAGAAAATTGGCAAAGCGACCAAAGGATTCGAACAGCTTTCTCACTACCCAATTCAGACACTCGAAGTATTTTCTTCGAGACCGCAGGGATGCCCATGGCGTGGTCAGCCATGGCAGCCCTTCCTTCTGCACATCCGCAAAGGACGTCGAGAAGACATAACATCCTCTCGCAGCTGTTTTTCTTCTCGGAAGTTTGATCGGGAAGCAATTCGATCAACGCAGAGACGGCACCCACCTCGATGGCTTTCATTCTACTTCTCCTGCTGTTGATGGTCATCGCGGTTAACACCTTAAGGGCGGCCGCTGTAGCCTGCTCGCATACCTCCTCTGTCAACACCTCCAGGAGCCCTTCGATTAAATCATCGTTGCCGTTCATAACAAACCGTTCCACGCCTTTCTTAGACACCATCTGTAAAAGCAGAGCAGCATGAAAGCGGGCTTTGCAGGTGCCTCTCTTGAGAATGGAGGCCACGGAAGCCAGAAACTTCGCGCTGGCGAGCAACTCTACTGTCTCGTCCGGCAACGGAATTAGAGAATGGAGAACACCCAAGGCTTCCTCACAAGCCACCGCTAAGTCGTAACTGCAACCCGTTTCATCCTCTTCTGCAGATTGACTTTCTATAAGAGAGATCAAAGCAGCCGGTGCTTCAGACGAAGCGATGCGCCGTCTGTTGGTCTCGCTTTTGTCGGCTAGAGACCTCAGTTTTTTTAAGGCCTTCAATCGAAAGGGCGGCGCCGGCCAGGTCCCAATGTCTCGGAGCAATTCATTGAGCTGATTACTGTCCACGGGCGGATCTGGTGTGGCGATACGCAGGGCGCAGTTGGCGATGCACCACTGTTCAATAAGCCGGCGCAGCGTGTGGTTCGGTGTGAGTTCTTGATTATCGAGGATTCGCATTGTGGCTGGGCAGGTGTTGTTCCCCATCGTAAATATCCACTTCTCAATGCTCTCCCTGTCGTAGGTAATGCCCGTGCACACAGTTACGGGATCCCGCATGAGTTGCAGTGATATTGAACACACAAAGTAGGAAGGAATTTCGACCTCCCCTTCCATTCTGCTCTCGCCCCTGAATTCAATTCTTGGGTTTGAGGTACTATCCCTAGAAATTAATACAACCACAATAAGACAGATTGAAAGCGGTGCAGGCCCAAGGGAAATGTGGAAAGGTTTTACGCGTAAGCGTGTTGCTTAGCTCTTCTTTCTGGACATTAATATCTGTGAATGCCTACGCGCTTACTCTTTATAAGTACAATCCCTCCAGCCTTTTCAAAGATGCGGTGATTCAGAAAGAGTCAAATCCAACTTTGATAGTGATAGTTGCGGCAATGTCTAGTCAGCATTCAGGATACACATATAGACATGTTCTTAAAAACATGCAAAATTGCATGAAAATAAATAAATTGTAATGTCAACGCTAATAATTTTTTTTTATTTTTTTTCGATAATAATGAAGTTGTAAATTGCGTGACACACCTCATTATGTTAAGTTTGAACAATCATATAATGGATCAGCATGAACTTATCTGTTAAGGTGGGGCCCATCATTTTAAGAACTCCATAGAGATATATTTATTTCTCGTTTTTAATAAGTAATTTATGACAAATTGAAAACGCATAGCATTAATCTCAGCCACGTAGATAGCATTGCATGGCTTAACAGAAATTAATAAGTCAAAATGTCGAGGCTACGTCGACTGTGAATTCAATTATGAATACTAAGAATAATGTTTTGACATTATATATGGCGTTTACTTTCAAAAACAGAAGATTTCTAAGTTAATTTCTTAACTGTAAAACTGTATGTGGTGAAATTATTGAGAGTGTCGTGATTGAATTGGTGATTAATGAATATCTATAAAACTGACACCACTAAGGAGAAAAGTTCTGAGATGTGTAGATTGGAATAAATGGGCGCCAATTGCTTTCCATTGATTAAGCAGTTTGACTGTGTAATATGTTAGGAGTGGTCTGTGGTAGGCTATTCCATACGAAATCTTCAATCGTTGCTTTTCCACATGTCACCCTTTTACTATTTCAATCCAAACGAGAAGAAGCGTTACTTTCAAGTTTCTATAATTTTAAAAAAATCTAAACAGCATTATCTCTACTTTTTAAAATTTAATTGCCATATCTGTAGTTTATTGAGAGATTAATCTCATTCCTAGGTTTTATCAAATTAGGGACTTCTCAAATTTTATTTAATTATTATTATTATTTTTTAAAATTTAGAATTTGATCTCAGTAAGTTTTTATTGAGAATAATTAATATATTCGCCAAGAGTATTATATTTGTTAAATAATTTTTTGAAATTATAGACTAATGAGCATTTTTGTATTGAAATATTTTTTAATTATGAAATCAAATAGTTTATTTTATTTTATTTTATTATTATTTTTGTTTTTTGAAAGATCCATTTGATTCTTTCAAAGTGTTGCATGGCTTATGAGGAGTAGAGATGTTTGACATTCATTGATGACTTTCCGAAAGCACATCCACATGGTAGCTCATATTAGATTGATTACTTCTCATTTCCAACTCTCTCACTTCAATAGGAAGAGTCCCCTTGACCAACTTTCAAGTTTATATTGTAGATCTATGAGACATCATAAGCATAGTGATCTAATGTCCATCACTCACTATTTTGTAGCATTGAATGTTAGGAATGCTATCAAAGACTTTTAAGAAACATCTTTAGATCATGCTTTCCTTTGTTGTATTTCTCACTTTTTGGTTTGTATAAGACAATGAACTATATTTTTATTTTGAATTTTGGAACCTTGTTAGGAATAGTGTATTCAAGTTCATAATCTCCTTGAAGAACACTCTACATAAGTTCAATTATCACACATCTATATCTTCAAGAATGTTCTTTCACAATGTGAAAATCCAACATTCATCACTCAAAAGAAATTTACATTTACTACATGCACACTTCTAATTATCTTATTTATATGTATGTCAGGTGTAGAATTTTCACACAAATGATTATAAAAAATAGGTCTACAACTTGATAATACTTGGAAGCTATGATAATATGTGATCTTTTAAATAGGGTATATATACATCAAAGCATGAAGGATCTAGAGGAATTTTGTTAGATATTGTAGTTACAACTACCCTTGTAAACACATATGCAACATGTGAAAGCATGGACAAGGTAGAAAAAAATATAAAGTAAGCATGTATGCATCTAGTCTAGTAGACCTTATGCCACATGTGAAAGCATGGAATATAATTTTTGCATTGTATGTTGATCACATGAGTTCAACCTAACTATAGTACAAAATTCCAATTTAATTGGGTGGCTTATTAATTTAGTTGTTGGGCCTTTTCTCTATGTTGGTGATTAGTATATGGTAGCTACTAATTGTAGTACATAGTATTTAAATTCAAATGTTGACTTTCAATTATTGTAGACCTATATTCTCAAGAATATGCTATCACAAGGAAAAATAGTCAACTCTTTCATTACTCATAGCTAATTTACATTTGATACACTCACAAATTTCTACAATAATATTATTTACATGTGTAGAAACCCGAAATCCACTTCCATTTCTCCATATTGATTTCTCAAAAATTAGTTAAATAAGTCATTATTTAATTAATTTAGCTAATTACCCCCTAAGATTAATTATTCTTCTCCTTATATTAATTAAATAAAATCAACCAATTCAAATAACCTTACCAATCAATCATAATGAATCCTCCTTCACATCCCTAATATTAGTTAATTTTAAAAACTTAATTAATTAATCTTAGTCAAAGATTCCTCCTACTAATCAATTATATAATACTTTATTATTTATTATTTTTAGAATTTGATGTTGTGTGTGTTATGCTTATAGGCTACTCTAGACTCTATTTTTTCATGAGAGCGACAATTACATGTCTTGGATCAATTGGAGGGACTCAAATAGGTTGACGTGGAGTTTCTTGGTGCTATTGGGTTATACTATATTACATACATGTCGAAGATTAGGGCACATCTTGCCTTGATGTGATAGTCAAGAGATGGCAATCAAAGACCTCTTCTTTCTATCTACCCACTAGCGAGGCCACCATTACACTTGAGGACGTATGGTGTATCTTGAGGGTGCCTATTCATGGGGAGAGGGTTATGTACGATGTGGATTGAGGCGAGGAGGTTCTAAAGAGAACCCTGGGAGATGATGAGCTAGAGGTAGATGGGAGATGATGAGCTAGAGGTAGATGATGGATTGATCGACTTGTGCTTGTATATCGACTTCATGAACGGTACCATAATCGTTGTGGCTAGTTTGATTTATGAGCAGCTCACATGCCAGATAGGAGATCTAGGAGTTTTAGCATCAAATGGGGTAGGGTACTTGAGAGGATGATAGAGGGTGCATATTTCTTTGCCGAGGGTCCATGCATTCTGGCACATTTATCATGATATGCATTAGGTTACAGTGTACCGATCAGTGACCAGTCTATCTATAGGAGTCACTTTGTTACACATATGGGCTTGGGAGCATGTTGGCGTGCTCAGACCTATTAGAGAGGTCGATTGAGAGATAGAATATCTGATGGTGTATCGATATGCTCACTCATCATCATATGGGAGATTTAGACCATTGGAGGCAATAGATAGATGATATTGCTAAGTTCAAATGGTGACCCTGGTTGTAGATAGAGGTTTGAGATGACGACGCCAAGCATCTTCCATACTATCATTAGATGAGATGGATTATTGGGTAGAACCAGTATATTCTTGAGAGATATCTCTTAGATAGGGTTCAACAATAGTTCAAAGAGCAACAAGATACATTCTTGTAGATGATTATCACCCCATATTTTTTTGGGCTATATGAGAGATTGTAGATTGGGGGGCCATATGCTCTCTACACATACAACACTTACATATTTTGCTTAGTTGGCTTAGATCTAGTGGATTTGGGCAGATGGTGCAACAGATCCCAACACCACCCCAAATTATGATGCATGGTGGGTTCCATGTTGACCATTGAGATTTACAAATCTAAATGGGGGTGGTGTCAATGGTAGGAGATGCCATGAGGGAAAGACTAGCAGATAGTGTAAATAATAACAACAATTAGTGTAAATAATGACAAGAAAGCGAGGTAGAGGTGCCTATAGTGTAGGACATATGATAGGGAAAGGGTCCTAGACAAGTGCCACCAATGGTTGTAGTAGTGCCTATAGGAGGTCATGGATTTGAGAGACTAGATGGTGGTCCAAATGATCAAAGCTTGAGAGTCGCTCTCCAAGAGTGTGACTAGGCTGAGAGAGAGAGATGGATACTGCAAGGAGCAGGATAGTCACTATATAGCTCACCCAATGAACCACTAAGTAGGATGTTGAGGTTACATGGAGGTAGAAGATAGAGGCACAACTAGCATAGGTTATTGCTAAGATGGACCAAGAGAGGGGTCATCGACATCAGCTAGAGACATAAATGGCATAGGTCATGATAGGCTAGGGACAAACCATCCCACTCACAAGTAGCACATTAAGGCCATTCGATCATTATAGAGTGAGGCTACATACTACAAGACTTTGTATGATATTGTCATCCTGACACATAGGTGACAACCTATATTTTCATAGTAGAGTGCAATCAAGTTCATATAAAGAATCAATGGGTAGGACTTCTTAGGGCCATTCAAAAGGACAATTTCTACAATAGAAGATGGGGCCACCTCCTCCTTAGCCTCCTCCTAATAGAGAGGAGTAAGGAAGTTTTGGAATTGTATATATGATGTATTTATAGACAGATCATTTGATGTATATACATTCGTCAGCTTTTGAGAGCCTCATGTATATGTATTTTTGATGTACACATCTAATGTATCACACATTTGATGTATCATGACATTTATTTTTTGATGATATATGAGATGAGATCCTTTTTGATGCAACCATACTATTTTGTCATGCTATGCATTGATCTTTTATGGTGTATTCTTTTATTATGGATGTACATGTATGTATGGATGCAAGTGTTATGAGGATATATGATTATGTGTATGGTAATGATCTGTAGATGCAAGATGCATATTATAGATGATGATATGTGGTCATGATTCTTTTTTTTTTTTGTATTTTAATAAGATATATGATGCGATGATTATGTAGGATGGATGATATGGGATGCTATTGATAATTTATGGATGTAGGGTGAGATGCATACATTTTTGTGTATATCATGCTGCTTGAATAGAAATGTTAATATGATATAATAGAAGAATGGACGAATGATTAGAATAGAATAGAATAATGATGTTGATCAGGATACCAATAAATCTATAATTATTACCTGTGGATTATGAGATTTTATTGGATATGTGATGAGATAGGATAGATGGTTTTTCCTTTTGATTTTTAGATTATACAAAATAATGTAGACCAATCCTTATTTTGATGTAGCAAGTAGACATGATGCACCAAGGTATGAAGAACCGGGGTGGTGTTGTATCTATTGCATGGAATTTGACTATGTAAACAAAAAGGAGTATCCTTGTGTTGGTAGGTGGTCAACGCTCCCCTCAGGATTCGTGACATGGACTAACCACCTCCCATGGATCCATTAAATTTGGCAATTGTATTAGGCATTAATAGGTCAATCTTTTGGCACAACGACAATTGTGGGGCCAACAATTGGTCTCAAAGCCAAGGTTCTAGGTTCAAATCCCTTTGGGTAATGTTGAGGGGGAGATTATTGACAGATGGTTAGCACTCCCCTCAGGATTTGTGACATGGACTAGCTACCTTCCGTGGATCTATTAAATTTGGCGACCTTGTATCGGGCATTAATAGGTTGATCTTTTGATGCAATGACAAACATGGGGCTAAAACCTTGTTCATACATGGCATACATATAACTTGTTTGATAATGTGAGAGAATGAAGCCATCAAAGCAAGTTGACCAATACACAAAAGGTGTAAAAACTTGATATGCAACAACCATTGTATTACTCGAGACTATCCTTACACACACAAGGAAAGTATTCACCATGGTTGTATTGTAAGAACGTCCAACAAACACAATAGATGAATGCAATAACCATGCCCCATTACCTACCCCTCTAAACACACCAAGATATTGAAGATCAAGGTAGTGAAATTTTTTAATCCATTCATTGCTATAGGTTCCAATGAACTAGCTACTTGAACCAAAGAATTAACAACTTCATTTTGTGACTTTTGGATAGGTTTAATGTTGAATGTGTCAAAACTTTCTATAATATCCCAAACTATATTCCTATAAAAACCCAATATTTTATCATGACAAGCATAATGTTTCCTTATTTGTTTGACTACCACCTCAAAATCCCCAAAAGAAAGTACCAATTTTTCTCCTTTCTTGATAACTAACAATAATCCATGGATCAAGGACTCATATTCCACAATATTATTTGTATATGGAAATTATAGTCTATCAAGGTTGCTAGATAAGTTTCCCCTATGAGATTGATTAACTCAAAACCAACACTTGAACCTTTCGTAAACTTAGAACCATCAAATATTAAAGTCCATACTAGGATTTTCTCCTTTTCTTTCTTAGGCTTCTTTTGGATCTTTGTTGTCTTTGCTTCCATACTCCTAGGAGTTTCTTTTTGTTGATCATGAAAACTTGACTGTGTATTCCCCTAGTTGTGCACCTCTTTTCTTGGACCATTTTCTTTGATTTTCCTAGACTTCAAAATACTATGACTCATTTTCTCAATCCACTCAAGTACTGACTGGTACACGAAACAAGAAAATTCTGAATGAATAACATTATGTACTCTACATCAATTAGGAAACAAAAAATCTTCTACACAAAGTGAATTTATTAAGTATGTTTCTTGTTCTCAATGTATTTTGTGATGAAGCTCCTAAAATTTTCAAACATCCCTTCTTCCTCTTCTGAGGAAATCACATCTTCATTACAGACTCCTGTACTATCAAGAATATTTTCTAAATTTTGGATTGGATTAGTTCTAACAATGCACCCAACAAGATTTCTTCAGTGTCTTTTAATTCCAAAAAGTAGACTCCCAAGTCAACTTCCAAGTATAGGATCTCATTTGTTTGATTGTACTTTGTAATCATGTGTTTCATCTATGGATCTCTTTCAATTCTAATAAAATTTGGCACTCCTTCATGGAAGCCACATGCGCAAGAAATAAGTTTCCATATATCCATTTAGATTCCTAGACCAATCCCTACTTATTGGTTCATCCCATACCCATCTAGGATATCTACTACTTGACTATCAATGCATTGTTGGATCCTTGGGTTTGTGGCAAGTTTCATATGGATACTATTTAATTTCCATACTATTGCAACATCTATCTTGTGAGTCACTTTCCTCTATGTTTTAGTGGGGGTTAAGCCTAAAGTTTGGCATCTAGAAAGAGGCATGAAATTGGTTGATGCACCTGAGTCTACCATATAATTGTGAAAATTCCTTTCAAAAATTCTTAGAGTGAGTAGGAAAGGTGGAGTATCAACTTTACCCTTATGTATCGAAATTGGAGTATCCATTTGAGAGATTTGGATCTTATCTTTCTCCTTTGCCTTAGCACCACTATCATTTTCTATTATACTATGAGAAGATCCTTCAGTTGAAGGTGTATCTTTGAAGCTATTAAAGAATGTTTTTGTAATTTTTGGAACCCTCATTAATTCAACTAGAGACAAGCTAACCTTCATTTTTCTGAATTCCTTAATGACATATTGGCTTAGCTTTGCTATTTCTATCTTTTAGGAAGATGGTGCTTCAATTTTGGAAGAGGATACCAATTCTACTCTTGAAGAGGAGGCATTCTTTGACATTTATTGCTTCAACTCATTTGAAAATCTTGGGTTGTTACTTGCATCATGATCTGGGGGAGTACAAAAATTGTTGGGAGGAGTAGATGTGGTGAATGGGCCATTAGCTTTATTACTCCTTAAATTATATGGTGCCCTATTACCTTGATACCCATAAGATTGATGGTATGCATGAACCTCCTCATGCTCTTCCTCATGGATATTCTCATCTTGCACAGGGAAAGTATAACTATCTAGAACCATGGCTTTATCATATCTTAAAGAATGAATGTAATCTCATAGCTAGAAGATGTAGAATAGTCCCATGACTCAACATTTCTTATTTCCCCTAGAAAAGTGTTAGCGGCTACCTGAAACTCTGGACAATGCAACTTTGAGTGTTGATTAGTGCTATGCAACCTACACCAATTTGACATGACTACCTCTACCAAGAAATTACTATCAACAAGTTTAATTTCAGTTGCTCCAGTGGATTTTCAAATGGAGAAGGAACACCTCCATTATTTAGTCTTGTGTTCCATGTTCTTATTTTTCTCTAAAATTTTTGATTGTTCTGGTTATACCTTTGATTTCTTTGAGTATTCAGTAACTAATTTTTTTATTCCTCAAATAAGTTAGCTCAATTAGTTCCTTGATTTCATCTTTTTATTCTTGTGTCCTTGAAGAAGAAGAGGATTTTTGTAAATATATTGGTTGAGTGGGTTGGAGTTGGGACAATGGAGCACCTGGGTGGATAGCTAACTGATTGCAAGAATTATATTCATGATAGGGGTACGGTAAGCTAAAGCTTGATTTATCCCCTCAATTTGATTTGGAGCTGCTGGTGCTCCCAAATAATTGGCTAAGTCTAGAAAACTTAAAAAAAATTCAAGATTTCTTCACAAAATTTAAATTAGTAAGGATGTAGTTAGAATAATGTGGAATTGAATTGATTATTAGATTTCTCTCTAAGCTAAGTTCTAAATATTCAGTATTTATTTCTACCTTTTATGCTACTAGTGATGCACTTGGGTCTAAATTCACCATTCCATTTGTGATGATTTTGCTACTTCTCTCACACAAGATAAAGATAAGCTAATCTAGATGGGAAATCTAAAATCCTCTAAGTCGCATGCTCTAGCTACTGACCAAGGCACTAAAAAATAGTGAGGAAAAAGTAGTAAGAACAAGGATAAGAAACAAAAGAATAGAAAAGAGAAGAAGGATCATAAATCAGTTCCTCCAAAAGTAGCTAATGATACCTTATCTTTAAATGAAAACAAGTCTAAGAAAAATAAGGTCAAACATGCCTATTGTAAAAGACTTGATCATGATGAGCATAAATGTTTGAAGAAACAAGTTGATCACTTGAAAAACATTATTAAAAAGAATAATCTCAATGTTCCTGAATCAATAAAATAGTTTAAAATAATCTAAGAGGCATGTCTTGGTAGGAATAAATATTTCTAAATTTCCTTTAGTTGTCAATCAAAATTTCTTGGGATTTGGAGAGATATGTTCCTTATTTTTCTTCTTGAAAACCTCCTTCAAAATATTCAACAAGGTATAGGAGAAAGGTTCCATGATGAGTTGTGTATGATGGTCAAGAAACCATGGTAGGTGCTCCTCATGTCATAAATTCTCCTAAATCGATCTTCCCCACAATTAGGAACATATTTCTAACTCTTGGAAGCATATTGGATCCCTCAAAGGAATTGGAGAAGTAGTTTCCTAAACTGTGGATTTTAAACTACATCTTTAATAATCCATTTAGGACCTTTGGATTTTTGATTCTCATTCTTTTTCTCTTTCTCCCACATTGGCATTTGATGATATTCTTCTTCCTTTATTATTTCCCTACTACACCTCTTTAACCATGATAGTAATCAACACTTACTGTTGCTCTTTTTCAATAATCATCTTGTAAGCTTCTTCTTGTCCTTTGCAACTTGCATTTTCATGTCAAAGAAACAATAGGGAGTAGGAACCGATCAACAAAAACAAGTTTTGGGAACCTTGTCAAACTTTGATAGAAGTTTTGAAAGAATTGGAAAGTTCCAATGAATTATTTCTTATTTATTTTATATTTTTTTGATGCCTTCTACATTCTTCTTTGACTTTTCTTTCCAAGGAATTTCTTTCTTCTAAATTGTTCTTGCATTTCTTCCACATTTGTTTGTTGGGGCTTGAGAAGGAACTAGGAACCTATCAAATGTTTCATAGGTTTTGAGAACCTATGAGCCTTCTGATAACTTATTTTATCTTTCATTTCTTTTAGAGCACATCATGAAATAGGAACCTTCAAAGTTTCCTTATGACTACAAATGCTCTAAAAAGCATAAAAATTTCTTTATAGACTAGGAACTTTCAACACGTAGGAAAACCTAGATTTTTTTACGATTTTGGAAATAAACATAAAATTTGGACAAGAGATGAAATGACCTAAAGATATAGAAATTTGAAAAGAAAAACTTTTATCTAACCAAGGATTAGGATAAAAATACTTGAGAATAAAATAAGTAAACGATTAAGTATATGCTTTAACCCTTGACCCTTGTTTGACCCTTTGGTATTTTTGTGGCATCTTAGTTTCATATTTTTTCCTCATTGTTTTATGTTATTTGAGTATTGATTGGAATTTATAATTTCATATGTATAAGTCATTCTTTTTATCCTATACTATCACCAAAAGTTGGCTAGTAGAATGTTTCATTTGTAATAAGGAATGGGCTATGTGAGTTGTCTCTCCATTCTTTGTTAGCCTTTCTTTTCATCAATAGACTACTACATGATTATTCATTTGATGTGGTGTGATTTATTGTTAGCTCATGAAAATAAGTGGCTAAATTCTTGGGTATTCATTGGTTAAATACATATCTAAAGGATAATTATGGGCTCATGATATACATTCTGGGCTTATGTTATGCCAAATCTTTAGAAAGGAATGTGTGTTTTAAATCAATCACGTGGTATTCAATAATATCATTCATCTATATGATTGTATACAAATTTAAATTTAAATGGTTTTTTGAGTTACCAATCTTGTAAATATTGTGTATGATATTGTACTAATGAATATAGCACTCAACCAACAGATGGATGAAAAATTTGTGTAGCTAGGAACTTTGGCCAATAATAAAAATCACTCAGTAAAATCTAGTGATGAAATCGCTAGGAACTCCAACCTCTTCTTTGATTTTAAGATTCCAAAAAATATGTTCTTTGTAGAGTGATTGAAATCTCATCCCAAATATAAAAGTTAATGTTGCTTCTAATTATATAGGTGCAAGTAGAATGTAAAGGATTTCCTTTAGCTCTTAATGTTGATAGAAGATTATTTCATGAGGATCCTTACCTTTTGTATGGAATAGTGCAAATATTTTCTTTCCAAATATGAATAGTTTATCAAATTATTATAATGAATGGATTTTAAATGCTTGATGATTAGTGTTGATTTGTTAGATGATGTAGTGAGGATTTTTTTCAAAGTTTGGGTTACTTATAGATGATACAATGATATTTGATGATTTTTATTTATTTATTTTATATTAAATCTAGAATGGGAGCATGACTTTGTCAATTTATTGAAACTTTAACATTTAAATATGTTGTACTCAATTAGAAATCTAGGGAGTAGAGGTGGAATTTATCATCAAATTATCTCTTAATTGTTAGTTTTTACAATGAGGATATGAGAGATTTGGGGTTTGTTTTAGAATGCCAAGTTGTTATAGTCGATAGGAAGAAGTTACTTTTTCCCATGCCCTATGAACATAAACTAGTGACACAAGATGAAATTTTTGAACCCAAAGGCTATGAGAAAAATAGTAAAAGTTCTAAAGACCTTATATTCACTCAACTCAATAATTTCTATTTAGAGAGGGCGATTAAACTAATTATAGAGAAAATTTATTTAAGATGATGTGAAACGTTTAAAAATATGTCCACATTCATCAATATCAACCTATAAATTTTTTATGTAGAGCATTATAGTGATTTAGACAGTAATTTCAAGTTGTATGTATTGTTTACATTAAAGATATTCTGGTACTTTAGCTCTTAATTTTTAGTTTTGATATAGAAGTTTCTTTCCTATTTCAATTTAAAATTTCTTTGTTTAGTAGTCTATGTTTTATTTTACCTTTAATATTGAAAAAAAATATTTTGATGATATTATAGTGTGGATGATTGTTGGTATAAGGTTATAACTATCTCCTTACAAATTACTAGTTGTATTATATTTTTCTTACTATTAAAGATTTTTTCAATTTCATTTAAAAGCACATTCAAATCCTCTATTTTTGTCTAGTTGTTCTATGAATCAACATGTTTTGTTTTATACTAAAGTAATGATTTTTCTAATGTTCTATTATAGATTTAGATGCAAGATAACAAAGTCACACTTGAGGTGACACACTTATTATTGCTTCTTGACCACTAGGGTAATGCCCTTGTGCTAAGGTAAGAGTTCCTTCGTCTTGCTCTTCTTCCAAGAGTGGCTCACCTTCTCATGGGAAATATCATGAGTGTAGCCTCTTTGCTCAAGGTAACTGGGAAAACCAATCCCAATTTTCTCCCCCAATTTGGATAAGGGATTGTGGTCAGCAAAATTGGCCTTGTCCTATTCTTTGGCACTCTAACTCCCCACCACTTGCAAGAGGAACTCTTTGGTGGCCTATCAAAGATGCTTCTAATTGATTTGATTCTAGCAAATTTCCTTAGCTAACTCTTGCCATTCTTCCTATTCGTGCTACTAAATAAGAAGATAAAGAAATGATATTGATAGGTGGGACCCTCTTATGGACATTTTAAACCCTATTAATGTATGGGTTAAACTAAATCACTAGGATCCTCCTCCTCCACCCATTGCTAATGCTCTCATTGTTTTGATTATATGAGAAAAACATGTTTTGAAGAGACTTGAAACTCTTTACAACTTACGATACAAAATGCTACTAAAGATAAACTACCATAAGGCACCAGTAGCATACCATAACCAGAAAAGCAAGACAAAAAGGTTGTTGTACGAGAGATTAAACAATAAACTAATAGTCGCACCTAACAACATCAAAACAACAAAACAACAAGAAATAAACTGAGACCCAACAAAAAATAGACATCAGTCAAAAAGAGAGCAAAACACTATTTCATACTGCTTAAGGTGTTGGCCACCTCAAGCTCTTGGTTCTTGTGCACTTCAATCATGTCCAACAACTCTTTCTTCTCAGCTTCAAAGGACATTTTCCATTTAGCAAACCCTCAAACAACATGACTTTTACCATCATCTTTCACACCTTTTTACTTTTGCCTTTGGCCGAATTATGCTCATTTTCCATTAGTTCAGAGAAATACACTTGGTCCTCTCTGAGCTCACAAATATTTCTGAATAGGACTTCCAAAGAGTCGACACTATTTTTCACTTAAATGTGGCTTGCATAGAGGAGCTTCTTTATGTCTACATTTGTATTCAAAATCTTGGCTTCTCTACTGCTCTCATTGTTGTTTTTATACTCAAAAGACTATTGTCCCATATGAACTTTAAGAATTTGACTATTTTCACCCTCCTTTTCTTAATGAATATGTATAATATAATTTTATAAATGATAATATAATCACTTCTTAAAAAAAATCAATTAAAATATAGTATAGAGGCCAAGGTCTATCAATTTAAGAAGTTCAAACCATGAATCTACATTTATTTTTCTTTTTCAAAATGTAATTTAAGACAATGTGGGAACACATATCATTATTCCCAGCCATGTATATACCATTGCAAGGCTTAAGAGAATAAGTCAAAATGTCGACGCAACCTACAGGCTGAAAGCATTGATAAGCACTAAGAAAATGTCTTGGTATTATATATGATGGCACTACCCTTACTGTCAAACAGAAGATAGCCAGATTATTTTCTTACCTGTAAACTTTTATGGTTATGGTGACATAAGTGAGATGGGTCATGATTGAATTACTGATTATTGCATGTCTATAAAACTGACACCACAGTAAAGGAAAAATTCAGACATATGGTAGAGATTTGTTCTGTACAGTTAAGAATAAGTGGGCACCAGTGAGGCACTAATTATTTTCCGTTCATTAAGCACTTTGACTCTGTAATATGTTGCGGGTGGCGCCTAAAGCTGGTCTGTGGTAGGCTATTCCATACGAAACTTCAATCGTTGCTTCTCCACATGTCACCATTTACCATTTCAACTTAAACCAGAAGAAGGGTTCCTTTCAAGTTTCTGTCATTTTCTTTGAAAAAGCAAACTTTGAGTGCGAAGTCGTCTCTGTGAGTCAGTTAATTTAAAGACAAGATACATAATAGTGAATACCGCGGATCTGTTAGTTTAGCCACCCTAGTCATTCCCCACTAAAAGAAACATATTAATTTAAAAGAACCCAAAGAGCATTATCTCCAATTCATTCACTTTTTAAAATTTCATTGCTGGTGAGATGTATATCTCTAGAATAGTGATAGATCCATAAGACTTTAAATATTTTATAGTTTGTGGGTTTTTAATTTTTAATTTTTAAATTTAGACTTTATTTTTATTAGTTTTTTTAATTGAGACAAATTATTATATTTATAAAAAATATGTTCCAGAGCATAGAGTTTATTTAGGATTGCATTTAATGCAAATATTCTTAAATAACATTTATAAGACTTTGTACATGTTCATCATCTATAAGCTTTCTAAAGATTTAACAAAGTTTGTTTCACTAAGTTACATAGGTATGGCAAGATTTGAAACTATTATAATCTTATAATGAAGAAAACTAGAGATATTTTTAATTTGAAAAAATACTCTTTTATTATTGAAGATCGATGCTTATGCATTAAGGAATAGAGTCAAACTATTTGAAAGAGGAAAAGATGTCTTGAAAATTTACACATTAGAACTAACCATGACACATTTATCCAAATCAAATACCCAAGATATACATTAAATACTTAAACATACTTCAACAATATAATGCATCCTTTGCAATAGGTAGTGGGTTGTCTCTATTGCCTCCCACTTTTTAGGAGCCTTTATTTTCTTCACTAGAGTGATAAATCATTATTTGTTCAAGGTGGTGGGCCCTATTAGTAGTTTGTAGAAAATAGTGGTTGAAGTGTTAGGTTTCATTTGTCTAATGCATGCACAATGGTTGCTTGTGCTCTCATGATCTATGTTGACCTTATGTTATAGTGGAAACCCAAAAATATTTTTTTTTTATACATCCATCTTATTCTATAAAATTATTCCTTCATATGATTATTCTAGCATAAAATTAAAATATTTTTTGAGATTTTCAATCTTACAAATACTTTGCATGACATTTTAATAATCAAAATAAATCTCAGTCAACATATGGATGAAAAATAAGCAAAGTTGGACATTTTCACCAATAATCAAAGTAACATGGTTAGATCCATTATTGAATTTACTAAAAAAATTGAGCTCTTCTCTACATTCAATATTATAGAAGCAATTTATTTATTGAGTGATCTATCTCATCCTAGGTCTAGCAATAAAGGACACTTTTGATTGTATAGGTCCAAGTAGAATGTAAATATCTTCTACCAGTTCTTAAGATGAATGAAAGCTTGATCCTTAGGGAGCCTTGCGTTGTAGGACAACTTAATGATTTTCTTTCCAAAGGAAAATCATTATCAAATTATCACAATGAATGGATTTTCAAATGATTGAGGACTAGTATTGATTTGTTAGATGACATAGTGAGGGAACACATCTTAAACTTGGGTCATTTCTAAAGGATACAAAGATTTGTTATGATGCACTATCTGGGTTTTCTTTCATATTCCAAAATAGAAGGATGTCTTTGTTAACTTTCACATTGAAATTGATTGTACAAGTAACTAGAAATCCCTTAGCAATTTCTGATGGAAGTCTCTCTAAGATATTCTTTTCTTAATTATGATGTTATGGGGTATTTGTATTTTTTTTGGGATACCAATTGTTATGGTCCATAGGAAGAGGTTACTTTTTCTTAGGCCGTATGGAAGAAAGCTAGTGACATGAGATGAATTTTTTGAACATAAAGGCTGCAGGGGCCACAATCAAAGGTCTAGAGACCACCTCTTCACTCAACTCAACAATGTCTTCTTAAAGAGGGTGATTGCAATAGTTATATTAAAATAGAGCAAAAAATTACAATTGTAGAGAAGGTTTGTTTAAATTCACGAGAAGGATTTAAAAATCTATGCACATTCATTTATATCCAGTTGATTTTTTTTAACATGAAGCACTGTGATGGTTTAGACAAAAAATTCATATTTTATGTAATGTTTACCTTGAAGATCTTTTGGTACTTTTTTTTTTTTAATAATTCAGACGTAAAAACTACTCTCCTATTTCAATTTTAAATTTATTTGTTTAATAATCTATATAGTGTTTTCCCTCTAACTTTTTAAGAGATTGTTTAATTAACTTATAGTATAAATGACTGCTAATTTATAATAAGAAAATTGACTTGTTGATTGTATTATTCTATATTTTATATATATCTATATTTTAATAGTACTAATTTTTTTTCAATTTTTTATAAAAAAACTCATTCAACGTGAAACCCAAAACTTATTCATTAAAATCAAAGAAATTCTATCCATAAAGATATATTTTTCTTTCTTAATAAATAATTTACAACAAAGTGAAAACATATAAAGAAACCTAATGAGTCAAAATGTCCATGCTATCTTGACTGTAAATGTAGGATAAGAACTAGGAATAATGTTTTAATGTTATATCTTATATATGATGGCACTGCCCTTACTTTGAGAAACAGAAGATAGCTAAGTTAGTTTCTTACCTGTAAAACTGTATACTTGGGGTGAGATAATTCGGAAGGTTCATGATCGAATTACTGATTAATGTATGTATAAACAGCAAAGTAGGGCAAAAAATCTGAGATAAGGTGCACATTTGTTCTGCACAGTTAAGAATATACGGGTACCATTGAGGCACTAATTGTTTTCCATTCAATATGCAATTTGACTTTGTAATATGTTGTGATTGGTGGCTAAAATTGGCCTGTGGTAACCCATTCCATACGAAATCTTCACATCACCATTTTACTATTTCAATTCAATCGAGAAGAAGTGTTCCTTTCTACTTACTACTAAACTTCAATTAATAAGACATTCTACTTACTACACACAATCTCTTTAAAGACCACACTACACAACTTCAATTATCACATAAATATATTATCAATAATGTGCTTGCGCAAGAGAAAAAAATCCGTACACATATGGCTCATAATCAATTAGCTTTTATGAATACAAAAAAAAATCATAATAAACTTATTAATGCATATGTCAAGTGCATAAGCTTTGCATAGATGATCATAAATAAATAAGTCTCCAAATTGATAATTTTACATTTATTCTCATACTTCTATCTTGTGCCAAAATGGGACCTCTTGAGTAGAGTATAGACATTCATTGAAGCATAAAAGATCTAGGGGATTTTTTTTAGATATTGTAGTTGCAACTACCCTAATATACACATATATAATGTAAATGACAACAACTCATTTTGTTGTTCAAATAAACTTAACACACAAATTCACAAATTTAACCAGAAATACTCTGTCCAAAGGTTGCAATGAACAACTTTCCTTTATTCAAATTCATAAATTACAAAGTTCCACAACTTCGCAATCAAGTGATAAATTGATTTGACAATTTCATTTTTCAATCAATTCTCCATTAAAAAAAACATAGTAACTATTTTCAATACCGAAAAATGCAATTTACAATCACATTCAAGTTTTAAATATCAAGGAACAATTCAAATGATTTTATTGATTTCATAGTGAACATGCCAATATTTAGAATCCATAATTGAACATACTTTCCAATTTCCAATGCTTTATTTTTTCTTCTATGAACTCTTGTCCTCGCTCAAACTGCATTCATATATTTCTCCACCCCATATTCTTTTCCATGCCTATTATTTGCATTAATTTTAAATATTTTTTTCTCATTAACACCCCTATATTCTCTAATCTATTCAACCTCTCTCCTCATTACACTCATATCATGCTAACCATGACCCCTTGGGATTCCTATCCTCTTTACTCTGTTCACCGTATTGATTATTCTTTTCCCTCTATGGTGCGGCCTACCCTTTCTCATTCCACCCACGTGGTCCTTCAAATCTTTATTTTATTTTGGATAAATATTTCTTCTATGGTGTGAACATCTTCAAGTTTTTATTTATCACCATAACAAATTATTGTTTCGCTTGTCTTTTTAAATCAGACTTGTTTATCTATGTCATGATCAGAATTGAACAAATAAAATTAAATCCATCAAAAATTTCAATATAGATGTCTATTCAAGGTTAAAATCGATGTGCGATATTTTGACAATCAATGTCAGCAATGTCAACCAATCTTCATTAAAATTGACCACCGAAACAGAAAATGCACAACAATCATAAAATAAAATGGAAATATATTTTTTTTTTATTGATGCTAATTGCATATGCACCTAGATGCTCCGGCATCAGACATGCTAGGTAATAATTTTGTGAGCATAGGCTCACAAAAGTGGAGTTGAATGGTAGAACCATCCTTTGAGATTACAAGCAATCTGCAACGAACTCCATTGCTATGGTAGGTGCACAAAAAAATATATTTTTCCTTCTCTTTCAACATCTTTTCAAACAACTGTCATCCTCCTCTCGCAAATCTTCTCTACACTCTTCTTCTCTCTCATGGAATCATTTCGACCATGAACCATCCTCCTCCAAATATTCTCTACCTTCCTCTCCTTCTTTGTGGGATTTGACCCCCCACAAATTGACCACCTCCACCAAGTTTCCCTTACACTATCCTCTACAACTTCCACATACAAATATGCAACATCTGCATACCAATCTGCAACTATATGATCTATATTTTTATATACTTCCACTAACTCCTTATTCAAATTAACAACATGTAATTTCATATCAACTTCCTCATCACTAGAAATTTAAAAAGATTAAAA
>VDFB02087756.1:0-17584 GCA_007258455.2 Sequoia sempervirens | reverse complement strand
AATTCTCAACTCGAACCCAACTATATAAACTTTATGGAATTATAGATAAAGATGACCTTCATTTCCTTTAATTAAGTCTGTAATTTTATAAGTCTTCCATAATTCAATGGTCAGCCTAGGCAAGGAAATAAACTTTTTTTTTTATCAGTAATACAAGTGATTTTATTTAAAATAAAAACAAATTACATAACAGTTAAACTTGCAACGACACCTAAAAAACCTTTCCAACCCCACTTAACACCATTATGAAAAACCTTTTAAACACCCCTAACCCTGTCAACTCTCCAAGATACATTTCAAAAACATGAGTTACAAACACCGAAACATCACACCACAGCTATCAGCTCTACAAGCATCCCTAAAAACCAACAATCCCTTCAAGGGACTTGTTAACAAGTCATGAGTTTGAAGCTCAAAATGGTCTTCTCCTCGTCTGGGATCTAATAACCATTGCAAAAAAAAAATTCCTTACTTTCATTGCTTTCTTCCCCTTGACCGTTTGCCAGCCATCCTCTACCCTTGCAGCCGCCTTCTGCCAGTCCAATGGTTTGCCATAAGGATTCTTCAGAACTTCATCCACACCTCCATTTGAATGTTGACTATGTTCCTCGGCTTTTTGTTTCCCGATTTCTTGCACTGCAACTGCCCCAATCCTTTCTTCTCTCGACATTTTGGTGTCGCTATCCAATTTTTAGGAGTCAACTCCTTTTCAACTCCATTGGAGACAGCAATATCTCTGTTCACATCCAAATTCCCTTCCTACAACAAGACATCATCATTCTGATGCTGAACCACCCTGCTTCCTTCCTCCACCAACGCCTTTCCAGCTTGATCCCCGTCCTCCCCATTTTTCTCCTAAGAGCTCATCTGATTCGCATTCTTTTTCTCCACCGTGTAGTGTTGGGGAATGGCACCATTCCACCAAGAGGTTGTTTTGGTTGCTCTACGTTTGGCACATTGAACAGCCAAATGTTCAGTTTTAAAGCAAACTCTACACCTAAAGGGAATCCCTTCATAGACCAGGGGCTGCACCCAACATCATTTCGAAATATTAATTAATTTATTTATTTTTCTGATTAGATGCACCTTGAACAGCAGAAACTATTAAATCAAATCAACAACTGCAAACTCTAAAATATAATAACTTGAAGTACCTAAAAGAACCCAATAAAGCACTTGCATAATCCCTGATGTGGAATTATCAGCAATCACTCTGGGTGTATCTTCCAACACCGAAGATGATAATCTCTGTGAGAAGGATCCTGTCCTCATAAAGTTCTGGATGAACTCCAGCCAAATATCTGTTTCACAAAACCAAATCCAGCCTCCTGAAACAAGGCTCCCAAAGTCTTTTATTCATTCCTTCCTGTAACTACCCTATCTTCTTGAATTCTCCTTTATTCCCATTTTCACTTTTAATTTGTCCTTTTGAGAATTCACTTTAAAGTAACTTATTTAATTTATTTTAACCTTTCAACTTAAGTTACTTTTTTGCGCCAATAATTAATTTGTCTTAATATTTTAAACTTTTCTTGACAACATTAAATTAATTATTTAATTTATGCTGACTCAAAACTGGGGACATTACAGTCTCTATCATTGTTATAGATGCTCCATGAAGGATTGGAGATCCAAACAAGGCTCCAAAAATCCAGTGTGATAAATTCTACTAGCGGTTTCTATCATAGAGATGATGCATTTGATCATGTCTTGTGATGATGATCATTAGGATTTATATTACTTTATTGCATCCATTTGAATGTTCATGCCAAGATGAAGAAATTTGAAAATTTACATTTTCTAACTATACTCATTTATTTTGAGAAAACTTGTTAAGGAACAACTATTAGACTAGTTGTGAGATGCAGGCTTTTGCTATATATGTTTCATTGCATGCTATTATCTAATTTATTATTGTGATAACCTTAGTCACAATATTCGACGAATCTCATCCATGAGATTTGAATTTCACTTAATTTCAACCAAAAAAAAATCGTTTAAATTTGCGAATTTATTCGTACAGTATACCAGTTGCACCTCCATCATTTTGTAATGATTTCAAATCTATTTCTTATGGGTTGTTGTTGACTGTGGAAACACCTCTGAGCATAAAAAGAAGCCATTCACAAGCAAATGGGTCAACTCTCCGTTGAAGATTGGTACTCGTACAAGGCAATGTACCTTGTATGAATCACCATCTCTTTTTTGGGTCGACAGTATTGAAGCAATTTTTTAGGGATTTGGCTTCCTCTTTGACAGATGAGCCTGTATTGTCTTGTATGAAGAATTTCATTATTTTGCTATTGAGATTGTCGACAGGGTCCCTTGAGGGATATGGGTATTCTGTGTTGTTGGTTAAGATGGTTGTGTCTGTGGTTGAAGCGCTGAAGTCGATGATTAGGTCGGTGATCTCAGAGGGGCCCAGAAAGTATTCTTCCACTGTCATGGGTGTTGTCAAATATGCAGAGTTGGAGCCAATGTGCGTCATGTTTAAGCTGTTACTTAACGCCAACCTGTAGAAGCGAGCGTTAATGCCATTCACAATTCTAAACCTGTATTTTCTTCTCTTCACCTTCATATAAGGCCACGCCTTGTCGTTAACAGGTTTCTTTCTCCAGGACTCAATCGACCAAACCTCATGAGTCCCAATATAGAGGTAGGCCTTTTAATTTTTTAGTTTTGTTTTTATTTAATCTTTTGCTTTTTCAAATAAAATTTAATTTATTTATATTTTATGTTTTCAATCATGTCCATTTGTTATTTAATTTTGTTTTTTATTCATAATATTAAAATTTAATATTTAAAATAAATAAATTAAACTTATATTATAATATATTTATTATTTAATATATAATTTAATTTATTTATTATTTATATATTAATAATATTTAAAATTTAAATTATATTTTTAAACATATTTATTATTTAATTTTCTTTGTGTTTAGCTTTATTAATATATTTTAACATATTAGTATATTAACATTTTTTTTTTACTTATTTTAAGTTTATTACTTATATTTTAAAAAAATCAAAATTATATAAGGCGAATTTAATCTGAATTTTTTCTTTGCTGAACTTCATCCAAATTCCAATGTACTTGGTTGGGACCTAAACCAATCCAGCTGCAAAATCTACATCCTATATGTGTTTTTTGTCTAACCATAGGTTGAGCTCAACCTTCATGAAAGTTTCCTTTTTAGATTCTCTCAGCACATTAATGAAAGCATTTGTTGGTTGCTTGCTTATAACACCATCTTCCTAGTATTGTCCATTAGGTTAGATTTTTTCAATTACAGTGCCCCCTTTCACTTTGAACTTGTAACAAAGCTCAGTAATAAACTGTGTCTTCATAATCCATTACAGTTATAGATATAAATCAAACAAGCCCTACAGTTATATATATAAATCAAACAAGCCCTATGGATATTGGAAACTATGGAGCATTGTATCCCACTGATAAGCACACAGTTATACTGAAAGGGGAGGGGGGGTGAATCAGTATAACGCAACTTTTATCAATTTAAAACTTTATCAATCACCATAACAACTACGCAAGAATATAACAATAAGAACAAGTTGACACCAAGATTTTACGTGGAAACCCTTATGGGAGAGAATCACGGTACAAATAATGTACTTTATATTTATATAAATTTACAATGATTATAGGCACCAACCTATTAGAGGCACCAACCTACAAGGAGCACCAACTCCCTCTTCCAAGGCACCAACATCTTATAATAAACTGAAAATCTGAATTCTGCTTTTTACTTCACTTCAATCCTTTCTTTGTGATGTATGTTGTCACTTTAATGCCCACACAAGAAATATAATCTTCAGTTCTGATTTCACATCACCATTCTCTCACACCCACTCATCTTGCAATTCTGAATTGAACCTTATTTTTATATCAATCTTCAATCATAAAGGGTTGCAACTTTTAAAAGCAACATGTCCCTTGATTTAATCGCACCACTTAGTTTCAAAAGATCTGACTTTTAATATTAATTGGTTGCCTTTATTTCTGTTTTGAAAGACCTTTTATCTGAATATGGATCACACCACTTTAATGTATTAATTAATTTTTTATTGATCTGAAATTGTATCTTACATAATTAATTTTTGCTTTTGAAAAATCTGAAGTGGCATTGTTTTAACTTTTAAGAAGAATCGCATCACTTCAAGAACAAGACGTGTCATTTCTTTTAGTCGCAACCTTCACAAATTATTAGTAATCAGCATTTTAAGAAGTCATCGCTGTTCCCTTAATTTTTGTCTCTTATTCATTTTTGTTTTATTCTAATTTTGTCTTATTCATGACTCCTTATCAATCGCTGCCTCTTTAAACTTATGTGCTTTTTTTTCGTCTTATGCTATATTCGTTGCCTTTTAATTTTTGTCTTTTTTTTTTATTTCGTCTTCTTCCAATTTGTCTTGTTGCTACATAGTGATCGATGCTGATTGCCTTAAAGGTATTTAATTTTTGTTTAGAGCAAAAACAATTTGTTTATTTAATTCTTTACTTTCCAGATCTGTTCATGAATATTTAAGCTTTCAGAATGTCTGATCGACGTATCTCTGTTACAAACAAAACTGATCTTTCAAGTATTCTATGCAACATAGAAGTTTCGATGTATATGATAGAGATCCTCTTGAATCTTCTCACTTTCTAGATATTCTTTCTGATCACCAATCTGCTATGGTCTGTGCACTAGATATCTGCCTTATATGTAATATTTCTGTGCACTAGATTTGCTTGTTACTCATATGATATCTCATTCACATACATATATTCTTTTTGTCTAACACACTTGCTTTCTTATTCACTCTAGTTTGACATCAATAACAATATTTCCAACAATCTGGACTGAGTGCCTTTGACATCAATGACAACATTTCCAACACCCACAACCCAGTCAAGTGATGTCAGAAACTCTAGTCTAAATTAACATAAAGATCGAGACCAGTGTTGCATCCCAAAACTCAGTTACATGATGTTAGAATATTTAATCTAAATTCACATATAGATCAAGATCCATGTCCAATCCCAAAACCCACTCATTGATGTCAGAGTCTCTAATCTAGAATTGCATACGGATGAAGCCTTGGTTTCAGTCAATCTGGTTTCTGTCTTGTGATAGATAGAGTACACTGTAGAACTTGATGTGCCACCGTATCTGTTCCAGAAGGAATTTGCAGCAATGGTGTGAAGAAGATTACCGTTGGGTGTGAACAGTTGTTCTTAGAAAGGGATTTTTTCAGTTCAATATTTGGACTGAACAGCTTCCATTAATATTTCCAAGTTGATGAATGAACTTTGGCTAACTTTGTCTATTGAATTTCTTGGTTGATTTGGAGAAGAGGAACAAGATATCCCTAATGGAAAGAAGAGTAAGCCTACTAACTTCAGAGTTAAAAGATTTATTACTTGTTCTTCACAACTTCCTTTCATTTTGCATCAATCACGAGGATTTAAGAAGGCTTTTAACGTTTGGTCAAGAGGAGGTGCTTTAGAGGAGAAGATCCAAGATTACCCTCACCTCTTCTTCAGGCAAAAGTGAGTGATGGTTGTGGTAGCTGTAATGAGCCAACCAATTTTTTCTTTTCAATTTTTAGAATGATCAAGCCAATACAACAAGCACCCGTTAAGGTTAGCCCAAAACCAAACACTTCTAAAAGTAACTCTATGCCAAGAATGCACACTCAAACTCAAGATGAGAATGGTGTTGTCATATGGCATCGAGGATCGTTAGTTCTCAAAATGAAGTACAATGCTGAAAGTAACCCAACCCAAGAATGTGCACCAAGACCCAATGTGGGTGAGGTGCTAGCATATGGCGTTGGGGGTCTTATGAACTTGTTGATGGCTCAGCCGATCAGCAGTATGATGATTACAATGTAGTGCAACAAAGTAAATGGGCGGCTTGCTGACCCCTTCCACTTATGGAATGGGCAGTACAAAAAGAAAGATGCAAAAAAGAAAGACTGAACAAGGCCAGTCTCTTCCACAAACCTGGGGATTACAATAGACTGAGCAAGACTAGACTCTTCCACAAACATGGGAATTAGAAACATGCAAGAAATGATGGCTAAACAGTACTACTGTAGCAGCCTTACAATGAATATCTTTCCTACAAATAACACTGTATTAGAAGAGTTTTCAATGCTATAAATATCAAATGTCTCTCCAATCTCCAAAATGACTTTCCAAACCAAAACCCAACTCCAATGGCAAACTTTAACAATCTGATTTAACAGACCAGCAACTACAAGACTCACTAAAATGCTCGTAACTCCCTCAAAACTACTCCAAATGATGTAAGACCAAGTGCAATGAACTCCTAGGAAAATGGCGATCAAGTTATGACCAAGAAATAGTTGCAACAACTACTCAATGAATTATCTAAACATCTGTCAGGCAAGATGAAGTGGTACGGCCTCAAGAAGGGTGACTTCTGCAAGATAAGATCCAAATCTGCATAATAAAATCTGAAACTCTCCAAAGGGGGCGCCCAAGGATGACAATGACATATGCAAACTACCCAGAACAATATAAAATTTATTCTAAGACTTATGAATAAAAACTACTATCAGCTACGACTTGGCCAACAACTCAAAAACTAACAGAACTACAAGAAACTCTATTACAATGTGCTCAATCTGTTCTCAAGAGTCAAGAACAGCCTGTCAGAACCCTGGTGGTTCTTTGAATCAAACCCTGATTTGTTTTTGTGTTGTTTTTGCAATTTTTCGATTTTTTGGTGTTTTGAGGTTTTACAGGCCAAATATGAAATTTGCGATTTTGCAAGAAAATGATGAAAAATTCTAAATAAATTCAAATTGCATAGAAGAACTCAGATCTTGCTCAAGCAACATAGGCGTACTCATCTATTATTTTATTTGAGCTTTTACAATGCGAAAATCTTAACAATTAAGCAATAATTGGAATTTTATCAGATAAAACCTGGTATTTAATGGCGGCTACAGCTGGAAGAAAAATGTACGGCCAGAATGAATGAAGACTTCTCTGGGCTCCAAAACCAATGCACAACCTCTGTTAACCAAGGCGCCCAATAACCCCAAACCAGAAGCTGAGAAGGAGAGGCGTTCTTCTGATAATGAAAAAGTACGGCCCCTGCTGGTACGGCCTGTACAGCAGCAGCATTAATTGCAGTACGGACTTTGGAAAATGTGCCAAGTTTCTAATGAATGACCTCTGAAGAATTCGCCTTTACTGCCTGGTGTTATTCTTTGTAAATCTCTGCTAAAATAATTCAATATTCTCAAACTGTGATCTCTGGATGAAATCACCAAGTGCCAGCTTCAACTGATATTTCACAGCCTCAGTCTGCCTGATCTCTGAAGAGGTTACGTTCTCCAGAAACGATCGTCTGCCAGAAACCCTAGGGTTTGCAAACTCCAATGCTCAGAGCAAAGTCAAGACAAAATTGAATAATAACAGGATAGTTCGATTTTGCCTTGGGAAGAACAATATATTCTCCTTTGAAAAGTTCGACCTAATTCTCCATTAAAATAATCATTTAAATAAATGATTTAATTTTCACTTTAGGACTTAGGAGAATTGATTTAATTATTGGCGTCCACTTTTAATGAGCATTAAATACTCATTAAGTCACATTTTAATAATATAATATAAAGTATAATTAAATACTTTATAACTTAGCCAAATAATTAAATATTTTAATATTTCAATAAAGTGACTTTATTATAAAGTCAAATTATTAAATATTTAATAACTCAGTAATTACTCCTTATTTCTCCGTCAAATCAAACAACTACTGAACTGGGTCGACTCTGAGCTGAATAACTGCACCAGGTGCCCTCATCAAATAGCACTGCTCGACCTAACTTTCTAAAATAGAAAGTTCTCAAAAAGTCACCTCAAGGCCCAACTCCGACACACCTACTCGGAGCTTGAACCCACACCGAAAGCAACTGCCAAAATGGATCCTCTGAACCCTCCTGTCAGCCTACGAGGATCAAATGATAGGCTAACCTCGTCACCAGCTGTGCTGACTAGGATGGGGACATGACAGTCCGCCCTCCCTGAAATTGCTTGTCCTCAAGCAATCTCAACTCTGGATGCTGTAAAATCGCCCCTGACTCCCATGTAGCATCCTCAACTGGCAAATCTCTCCACTTGACCAGATATTCCCTGATCACACGCCTCCGAAGGTGTCTCTCTCTCATATCAAGGATGGCCTCAGGTACTAGTATCGGGCTTCTTCGCCGCTGGCGTGCAAAACCGAGAGGGAACATCAACTAATGCCAAAGTAGAAACGCGGAAATACATTATGGACCTTGCTATCACCGCGTCCAACTCATAGCAACCTCACTTCACTCGCCCGACAAATTTAAATGGACCATAGTAGCGCAGGTTTTTAGTTTCCACTCTTCCTCGCCAGAGTAGATCGACGATACGGTCGTTAAATACGAGGGCCACCACCGTATATCACCCACTTAAACAACCTTCATCAAAGATACTGCTTATGCTGATTCTGTGCCTGCTGGATATTGTCTCGGAGAGACCTCAAGATGTCCTGCTGACTCTGCATCATATCACCTGCCCTCGGCACTCTGCTATCGCTCAAAATCAAATCCAGAAGATTGGGCGCCTCATACCCATACAATGCCATGAAGGGGGTCATCTGTATCGTCATATGGTGAGTCGAGTTATAACAATACTCGCACAAGTAAATCCATCTCACCCAAGCTCTCTGCTGACCAGCTATATAATTGCGCAAATAACCTTCCACCCACTTATTGACAATCTCTGTCTGTCCATCGGTCTGCGGATGGTAGCTAGTACTCGGTGTCAGCTCGGTCCCACAAAGCCTGAACAACTCCTGCCAAAAGTTGCTCATGAACCGGCTGTCTCTATCGCTGACTATCGTCCGAGGCAATCCATGCAACCGGAAAACCTCTCTGAAGAATAACTCTGCAGTCTGCGATGCTGTGAAAGTAGTCGTAATCGGAAAAAAATGGGCGTATTTAGTCAACCGATCGACCACTACATAGATACAATCTTTACCCTGGGCTTTCGGCAAACCCGTGATAAAGTCCATAGATAAACACTCCCACTTCCTGTCAGGTATCGGAAGTGGCTGAAGTAATCCAGCAGGATAAGTGTGCTCCTGCTTGTTCTGTTGGCACACAGAACACTCACGGACATACTGCAATACATCAGTTTTCAGCCCTTTCCAAGTAAATCGTTCCCGAACCATTTTGTAAGTCTTGTAGTATCCAGGATGGCCCGCCATAGGAAGGTCGTGAAAGGCTCTCAAAATTGTAGTCCGTACCTCAGAGTCAGGAACCAAAAGAATCCGCCCCTTGTAAATGATCAAGTCATCTACAACAGTATATCTGTCGTCCTGCTCTGTCCTGTCAATGATGCTAGAAGCCCATGGGTTCTTACTTCTTAGCATACTCAGCAATAATCCGATGCCTCCAATCCTCTGTGATCTGTGCTAAGGCATTCAACTGGGGTCTGCGAGACAAGGCGTCAGCTACTATATTCTGCTTCCCTTTAATGAAAGTAATATCGAAGTCATATGACTGCAGTTTACTGACCCATTTTTGCTGCCTCTCATTCAAGTCTCGCTGTCCAAGGAAATGTTTTAGGCTGTTATGATCTGTACGAACACTGAATTTGCTGCCTACCAAGTACTGCCTAAACTTAGCCAATGCATACATAATGGCTAACATCTCCTTGTCGTAAATGCTATAAAATCTCTCAGGACCCCTGAGTTTCCTGCTCTCAAATGCAATCGGATGACGCTCCTGCATCAAAACGGCACCAATGCCCTCCCCTGAAGCATCACAGAACAAATCAAATGACTTCGTAAAGTCAGGCAATGCTAGCAGCGGACATGAAGTCATGATCACCTTAAACCTGTCAAAGCACTCCTGCGCCTGTGGTGACCAAGTAAAAGCCCCCTTCTTTGTCAGGTCAGTAAGGGGTGCGGCGTGACGTGAGAACCCGCTAACAAATCTCCTGTAGAATGCACACAACCCAATGAAGCCTCTGAGCTGCGTAAGGTTCTCAGGTATCGGCCAGTCAACAATAGCTCGGACCTTTTCAGGGTCCATACTCACTTCCTTGGCACTAATGATGTGCCCCAGATATAATAACTCCTCCATGCCAAGCTCACACTTGGATTCCTTAGCATAGAAAGACTCGTCTGCTAAGATACCCAAGACTGTATCCAAATGAGCTGTATGCTTCATCCCATGACTCGCTATAAACCAAAATGTCGTCATGGAAGACTAACACAAATCTCCCTCAACCGAAAACACCGAACCCTCGTCATGGTCGCCTCGAAGAGGTAAAAGGCGAGCAACTGAAGGCATAACCAAGAACTCAAGGGACCGCAATGACATCAAAAGCGGTTTTCTAATATCCCTCATCTCAGATTCCGATGGTACCCTGATGTCAAATCAATCTTCGTAAAGAAGACTGCTCCATGCAACTCATCTATCAGCTCATCAATACGTGGAATAGGGTACCTGTTCTTGATGGTTCTTTTGTTGAGCTGCCTGTAATCGATGCACATCCGAAGTGATCCATCCTTCTTCTTAACCAATACAACCGATGAAGCAAAAGGGGATTTGCTAGGTCTGATATGACCCATAGCCAACAACTCATTAATGGTCTTTTCTATTTCATCTTTGAGTCGTTTCGGATGTCGGTAGGGAGTAATCATAACGGGCTTTGCGCCCTCCTCCAACTCAATAATGTGCTCTGTACCTCTATCTGGAGGCCTACCAGGTGGAATATCACTAAACACTTTGGAGTGTTTAGTCCTCAGAATCTGTATGTCAGGGTGGTACTCACCCTTCTGCGGCTCCTGCTGGGCTGGCATTAACATGCACTCAGCCGCCCAGTCAACCATATCATGACGAATGAGCCTCTCCATCCGCCTGAATGAAACCATCCTAAGATTACTGTCCCGTATTGCCTTGATGACATGCGGTCTTCCGTCAACCTTGAATTTCATCTCCATATCCCGTAGGTTGAGCGTGAACTCACCCAAATCATGTAACCATGCCATCCCCAATACCACATCTGTATCACCCATATTAACAACATAGAATTCTGTCTTGAATTCATAGTTGTTCAATCTCATCGGAAGATCAGTAATCTTTCTGTCGCACCTGAGAGTGTATCCGTCAGCTACCTTGACTCGGATACCCTCGAAAGCCTCTATCTGGATACCACGTCTCTCCACTAAACGTGCATCAATAAAATTATGTGTAGCTCCCGTATCCAACAAAGTAATCACCTTCTGTCCCGCTAAGAGTCCACGAAGTCGAAATGATCCATCTCTCTGAAGGCTGGTCAAATGGGCTTCCTGTAGCTTCCTTCCACCTTCATGTTCAACTTCATTTTCAGACCTCTCATCATCTGAATGCTCGGAATCAGCTTGCTGGTCTGACAGATCAGATTGTTCTTCGCCCTCGTAAAACCACTCCATTTGGTTATTTTTGACTTTCGGACGAAGTGGGCATATGTGTTTTTCATCATAGGGTGCCTTGCACCAAAAACACAACTTTTTCTTACGTAATTCATTCAATGTTTCTCTGTCAAACGGTGGTGCATTCTGTCTCTTTGGATCCTGTTGATCCTTCCTCCTGTCAAAGGGTCTACTTCTGTCATTGTTTCTATCGAAAGGCCTGTTGGGTCTCGTGTATGGAGTGGACCCTGAATTGAACTTGCTGCGAGGTGCTGCAAGCTCCATGCTTCGTGCCTTCCGCATGGCCTCCTGAAGTGTGGGAGGGTCAAAAGCCTTGACCCAACCTCTCATGGGTTCTGTCAAACCCTCAACAAATAATATAATGAGTCTCCGCTCTGAAATGCCAGTCACCATAACTGCAACTCTCTGAAACTCACCTATGTATGCATCCAAACTGCCTGTCTGTCTGAGCTGAGCCAACTCTCTGAAATACAGTTCTGGATCCTTCTTATCGAATCTCTCTATCAGTCTGCTGGTGAACTCCTGATAGGTATTGACCGCATGATGGCCTAACGTATACATGCCATGGTGCCAACAAACATGCGCTACTCCGTCCAGATGTAAAGTGGCAAATTTAATTGCCTCATCCTCCTGCATAGGCCTAAGTGACAAATAATTGTCCAATTTCTGGACCCAAGACCTAGCTGATGTCTTCTCTGACCCATCAAAATATGGCAGCGTAATCTTGCTCACCGCATACTGCAAGTCTCTATTCACCTGTGGCTGCTGCTGCTGATGCTGTGGGGGTCTACGATCAAATCTACCTCCTCCTCTGGGTTTATAGACATCTATAAACTCATGAAATGTAAGTGCCTGCCGGATCTCAGGCGCTAAAGACATGTACTCGCCATGAAACCTCGTCAAGTCCGCCACTGACATGCCATTCTGAGGCTGAAACTCCTGATGCTGTACCTGATGCTCTACTCCTGGAGTCTGAGGTGGAGTCTCTCTGGGTAAGAAAGTAGGCTGGCCTGGCCTACGCTCCTGGTAGATCGGTGACGGCTGTCTAGGTACTCTGATGCTACCGGCTGATCTAACGTGCAAAGCCCCGCCAGTTCGCCCACCTCGGAATGTAGGCTGTATGCACCGGCTTAATGGTACCTAATACCGAGACATCATATCCATCATATTGTCGTTCTCCGCTTCTAAACTCAACGGTGATATCACTCTCGCATGTGCTCTCTCGATCTCTTCTACGCGTCTCAGAGGGAATTCCCACGACGCAATACTATTAGGTTGCAACATCGTTTTCACTAATGCTAGAATCGGACTGCAGGGATCCTGGGTACCTCGACATCGCTCACCGGATAGTGGACCTCGTCTAATCTCGTTTTTGCCTGCCTTTACGCCATATAATCGTAATAGGATCTTCTGGCCAGGCGAAAAGGTAAGCAAAAGCACTCAATAATCGAAAAAGCACCGAACGCACCGGAAAGTATACGGATGGCGTGAGATCCGTGCTCGATACTCACCGCCGTAACTCGTGGTTCTTCCTCGATCTTTCAACTCATTATTTTTGTATTGTGTTTTGCAAATTTCGATTTTTTTGTGTTTTTGAAGTTTTTACAGGCAAAAGGAAAAATTGCGATTTCTCTAGAATTGCTTAATAAATTCATAAAAAATACATAAATGCATTAAATGTTTCAAATCTTGCTCAAGAACCAAGGCGCATCAATATATTCAACTTCCAGAGCAATTACAATGCTAAAGATGGAGCTAGTAATGAAAGACAATGAATTTATTGATGAAAAACCTGATTTTCTGTAAGTGGCGGCTGCAATTAATGCTGGATGGTACGGCCAAAGAAATAAGAATCTCCAGTCTCTGAGAACAATGCCAAATCTCCAGATATGCAAAATAAATCCCAACGCCTAGAGCAGAGAGCTGGAAACTGAAAGCCAGAAGAGAATCTCTGAAAAGAATAAGTACGGCCTGCAGGTACAGTGGTACGGCCAGTCTGCAGCAGTAATAATGATAGTACGGATTCCTTGAAACTCGTGCCAAATCACTGATGAATGGTGATGAATGAAATCGCCTCAACTGGAAGATGTTTTTCTCTGCTTCTCACTGAATGAATGTCTCAATAACCTCAAACTGTGATCTCTGAATGAAATCACCAAGTGCCAGCTTCAACTGATATTTCACAGCCTCAGTCTGCCTGATTCCTGAAGAGTTTTCGTTCTCCAGAAACGATCGTTTGCCAGAAACCCAAGGGTTTGCAAACTCCAATGCTCAGAGCAAAGATCAAGACAAAATTGAATAATAACATGATAGTTCGATTTTGCCTGTGAAAGGTATATATTTCCTCTTTGAAAAGTTCGACCTAATTCTCCATTAAAATAATCATTTAAATAAATGATTTAATTTTCACTTTTGGACTTAGGAGAAATGATTAATTATTGGCGTCCACTTTTAATGAGCATTAAATACTCATTAAGTCACATTTTAATAATATATTATAAAGTATAATTAAATACTTTATAATTAAGCCAAATAATTAAATATTTTAATATTTCAATAAAGTGACTTTATTATAAAGTCAAATTATTAAATATTTAATAACTCAATAATTGCTCCTTATTTCTCCGTCAAATCAATAAACTAACAACTAGGTCGAAATCAAATAATAACTGCACTTAGTGCTCCCTCACCAAATAGTAAATTTTCCGACTGACCTAACTTCTTTCTAAAAATAGAAAGTTCTCAAAAGCTCTTCGAAGATTCCCAAGGCCCAACTCATACACTGCACTCGAGCTAACCAACACCGGTGCAACCGCCAAAATGATCTCTTCCGAACACTCCCCGCCACCACAGGGATCAATGATAGGCTAACTCGCTACCGCCAACTGCGGCCGGATTAGGATGGGGGACATGGATGCAGATGCCACCTTTCATACCTGCACTCGGGAGCCTATTTAAGTCCACATATATAAAGAGCTTTTCACCGATACATGGGACAAGCTTATGTATCACAAAAACCTTCAGTCGTTTCAAGATAGATTCTTCAATGGTTCGCATTCAGAAGGTGCTTTTCGACATCCATTTTGATGATCTTCCACTTTAGTCAGCCGTAATGCTAATAATCAAGCCTTTACCGATAATCTGCAACAAAAGTAAATGTTTCTTCAATCAATGCTCTTTCCTTTTGAGAAAAACCTCTTGCCACAAAACGTTTTATGTTTTTCTATACCGCCATCACAGCATGCTTGATTTTGAAGAGCCATTTGGAAGAGACAAATGTATTTCCTTTGGTCTGTGCACTACATCCCATACATCATTCTTTAGAATGGATTGATATTCCTCCTTCATTGCATCTTTCCATGCTTGATGTTGAAGGGCTTCTGAAACACTGCCAGGTTCTGAGTTTAAGATGTTTATTAGAGCAACATAGCCAGAGAAACGTTTGGGTCTTTTACTCTCCCTGAACGTTCCTTTGGGTGTTGCATGAACCTCAGCTTCTTTGAGCATCTTCCTGGCCCAAAGTGGTCTCTTTCTATTATTGTCATTTGAATTCTCACTTGATGGAAGTTCGTGTGACATTTCCTCAGAATGCTCCCTCTGAATCTCAGAAACAGGTTCCATCTCAGGTACTTTAGGGGAAAGGGTTTCTATCTCAGAGGAGCTTCTTGCCCTTTTGAATGCAACGTCTTCTTCAAAGATGACATCTCGACTCAACTCAATTTGATTCTGCCCGGGAATGTAAATCCTGTACGCTTTGGAATTTTCACTATAACCCATAAACACCCCCTTCTTTCCGGAAGGTTCTAGTTTGGATCTCTTCTCTTTAGGTACATGAATATAGACAGGACAGCCAAAGATCCTAAAATGACTGATGTCAGGTTTCACGCCGGTAAAGGCTTCTTCAGGAGTTTTGTTATCAAGATGGGAATGAGGACATCTATTTTGAATATAGATAGCAGTCCTAGATGCTTCTGCCCAGAAAGAAGTATCAATGTTTTGGTCAAGTAGCATTGCTTTAGCAGCTTCTACAATGGTTCTGTTTTTCCTTTCAGCAACCCCATTTTGTTGGGGATTGTAGGCAACTGTGAACTCCCTCTTAATTCCAACTTCTAGGCAAAATTCCTTAAAAATCTCAGAGGTGTATTCTTTCCCATTGTCTGTCCTTAAGGTTTTTATTTTCTTTCCGGAGAAATTTTCAGAAAGGGCTTTGAACTCTTTGAACCTTTTGAGGATTTCTATTGATTCTTTACACTTAAGGAAATAGATCCAAGTTTTCCTAGAGAAGTCATCTACAAATATGACATAGTAAAGAAATCCTGCCTTAGAGGGTACAGACATGGGTCCACATAAGTCTGAGTGAACCAGTTCTAACACATTAAGAGTTTTGCTCAAACTAGAGGGAAAGGATCCCTTTGAGTTCTTCCCTAAGGCACAACCTTTGCAAGTTCCTTCATGAGATGATTTTAACTTAGGTAAGCCTGTTACAAGTTTTTCCATAGAAGGTAGGGCACGAAAATGAAGGTGACCTAATCTTCTATGCCAAATCTCATTTGACTCAAAGGTGTCAAGGGTAAGGGCTTGATTAACTTCAGTGCATAGTTTATAAAGGTACCCTTGTCTTACACCTATGGTAAGGGCTTTCTTGATAGATGAGTTTTTAGGCCAAGCAAGAACTTTTCCATCTATAAAGGTAACTCTATAACCATAGTCTTCAAGGGCAGAGATGGATATAAGATTCCTCTTTATTCCAGGTACAAACAAGACTTCAGAGAGTTGAAGAGAAAGCCCAGATTTCAACTTGATAGAGCAAGTTCCAACCCCTCTTACAGGGTGTGCTGAATCATCCCCGATGGTTACTTCTTCATCAATCCTTTCGGTCAAAGTATCTAAGTGTTCTCTGAATCTTGTGATATGTCTAGAGGCACCACTGTCAATCACCCAGTTGAGAGTGTGGTCGGATACTTGACTAGATAGGGCTGAATAGAACACAAAGTTCTCAGGTTCATGATCTGAATTTGACTTTCCTACTTTAGCAAATGAAGTTTGTTGTTTAGTCCTATCAGGGCACTTCATTGCATAGTGACCATATTGATCACATCTAAAGCATTGTACTTGAGAGATATCTTTCTTCTTATGAGATCCCTTTCCATTGGAATTTCTCTTTCTTTTGGAAGACCCTTTCTTGAAGGATTTTTTCTTACTCTGTTTATTAGATGTGGAGTTGAGTGCAAGAATGTCTTCATCTATGTTCTTTTGTTTATTCTCTTTAGAGGAGAGTCTGGATTCTTCTTGAAGACAGTCAGATCTTAGCCTATCAAACTTAGGGAGTTTAGATCTTGCACTTACACCTTGAACAAAAGACTCCCAAGAGTTTGGAAGACCTCCTAGAGCAATCAGAGTTAACTCTTTGCTGTCAATCTGATATCCAATGGTGGATAATTGATCCCTCAGTTCAATAATCCTCATGAAGTATGCATTAATGGACTCTCCTTTGTTTATTTGAACATTGTTGATTTGCCTTTTCAAAGCAAGAGTCCTACAGGTGTTGTTGATCTCATAGGTACTCTCAAGAGATTTGAACATGTGGTAGGCAGTTTCATGTTTAGCTAGGATGGGCACTATGTGATCCCTAACTGCATCTACTAGGATTTTCATGGCCTTTTCATTGTTTTCTGTCCATTGAGTTTTCTCAGATTCAGAATTTGGTTCCTTCAAGTTTTCTTTCACAAGTGAATCTAGCTTATTCTCTCTAAGGATCATCATGATTCTAAATTTCCATGATGTGAAATTGTCTGCTCCTGCAAGGCGATCTTCAAATCTGATCACACTTGACATTATGAAGAATGTGATGCAAATTCGATTCTGGAAAATACGAATTCTTGAGCAGATTGATATTTAGATTTGATTAGGATTCACACAGCCTTAGCTCTGATACCATGTAAATGTAATCAAATCTGCAACAGGATGGGATCCTAATACTAAGAATAAACTAAGGACAGAAATTCTAAGTGAAAATTCTGAGACAGATAAAATTTTCTAAATACTTCTCTTACTGCCGAATGTACTGGATGCAAAACATTAATAAATTT
>VDFB02087752.1:0-14809 GCA_007258455.2 Sequoia sempervirens | reverse complement strand
TATTTCCTTTCTCTGTCACGTCACCCCAAATCTACAATCCACATTTTTGTGCATTTGAAATGTCACCTTTTCTCCATCCACCCCATATCAACTTTCACCTACACTTTGAAATTTGTGTGGGTCCTATTTTAGGCATGACCCCAATTAGCTCTATTTCTCTATAGCCATTTTTCTCCCTATCTCATACGCAACCCCTTTAATATTTCCCCAATCTACATTTCTTTCACATGATCATTTTAAACCTGCCCATTTTTATCTTAGGCTCGACTTCTCTTCTTTTCTGGCCCAACCCCCTCTTCAACCATTCATTTAATTTTTATATTGTGCTCATGGCAGTAGAAATCGAATAGTCACCTACCACCAAGTGAATCGACTTCCTCAACCATCTCATACGCAGGAAATATCATCAAAATTATTTTTAAAATTTGCAAATGTTTGTTTTTATCTGCCAATAGTGTTAGAATTGGCTATGGATGTCAAGATCTTGAGACCAAATGGAAAGCACAAAAAGAGAGAATATAATGTGACAAGAATAAACTATATTCTTATCAATATGATTCAATGATATGATGTGACCAAATAGAAAGCACAAAAAAAGAGAATATAATGTGACGAGAATGAATTGTATTCTTATCAATATGATTCAATGATATGATGTGATTGTACACAATGTAGTAGAAACCCCTTGATTATATAGTCAAGGTGAGATGCAAGATGTCATAGGATTATGCCAAGTTTCTTAATCATATGACATGAGACAACTAATCACACTTACCTAGGTTCACATGTAGTGGTTGTCAAAAGATAAGATAACAACTAATGACAACTAACATCTTCTAGAAAGATTCCTTCCTAGGACCTAAGTAAATTTAACATGTGTAAATAAGTCCCCTAGTAATGAATTAACTAGGCACAAGACTTTATTTACACCAACAAATAGAAACTCACACCTTTTTCTGAATTGATAGGATTTTACTTCATTGTAACTCGCCCCGGCCAACTCCCCAATTGTGGAATTTTACATTTATAAAACCAAAATGAGGCATTTCCTTTCGCAAGGAAGATTAAATGAGTTTTTTTTAATAAAATTAAAATATGAGTGTTGGAGATAATGTTTATTTGTGGAAAGTATATAAAAAAGTCTCATTTGTAAAGATGATATTTATCCAATATTCTATAATATGGAAACATCTATATTCTTCTAGATTTTTCTTTTTTGAGACTTCTCTTAGTCTTTTAAAGATATTCTAGAGATTTCTATGAATCTATAAATATAACAACATCACTGTATTGTAATCATCAAGAAATCATTAAGATGCTCTATAATTTTTTATTCAATAATATATTCAAGTGTTTTCATTTGCTACATTCTATTTCTTTTATCTCAATTTTTGTTTATTCAATATGGTATCAAAGCATTTTTAAATCTTGTGCTATAATTTGTGGGTTTTGTAGTGTTGGCTGAAATATGTAGTTGTGATTGGAGTTTGAATGACACGATTTTTTGTGCCAAACAAAGTAAGGAATATTGCAACAAAGAGAAGAATCAAATCAAAAAAATTGGTGAGAGATTTTCATTTTTAATTTTAATTCTCATCTAAAAAAGAGAGAATTTCACATAATAGATGCAATTGGTATTCCTTTACCTATAATTAAATTGAATGGAAATAAAATATTATGATTGGGTTTCTCATATGGAGATTTTTCTAACACTTCAAAATTGCTATGAAATTGTTAATGGTGGTGAAAAAAGACCTACAACTATTGGAAAAGAGCAAGAAGATTGGGATAAAAGAGATAAAAAGGCAGTAGCATCGATCAAGCTCACACTTTTAGAAGAAGTGTTTCCAAAAGTTCGCAAGGAGAGAAGTGGAGTCAAAGTATGGGGTATTTTGAAAAGTATATATGAAAATTTAGGTGATGTATGGATTCGAAGTCTTACCATAGCATTATACAACATGAAATTATGAAATTCACAAGAGCTAGTCCCTCATCTAAGCAAATAAAAGGAAAAGAAAAATGAACTTGCTTCTCTTGGAAAGGATATAGATGAAAAATAATTTGTACAAATAATCTTGCAAAGTATTCTAGGATCCTATCAATCATTTATAAGAGGGCTAGATACTGTTGATAAATTAAAAAACATAAAATATGAAGAGTTATGTGTTAAGTTAGTGCAAGAAGGAAAACGTCAAATCAAAGAAAGGGAGTCATTCAATGATGAAGCTTTCATAATGAAAGGGAAACACAATTATAAAAATATACAAGAAAATCATTCAAGAGATAAAAATTGGAAGCATAAAAAAATGGAAATGTAATTATTGTTGTAAGTTGGGTCAAAAAGAAAATTAATGTTATAAGAGGATTAAAGATACATAAAGGAAGCCAAGTAAGTTTACAAAAAAAATTGATTCTAAAAGTAATGCTCTTTGTATTGGACTTAAAGAAAATAACTCTTATAAGGAGGATTGGGTTATTGATGCTGGTGCTACACAACATATGTGTTATAATAAGAAATAATTTGAATTACTAAGAAATGATAGCAATACAAAGAAAATATTTTTAGGAAATAACAATGCTTTTGAAGTTAAAGGAACTAGAAATGTACAAGTTGATAATGGTGTGTTAAAAAATTTGAAGTTAGTTTTAGAGTTGAAGACAAATCTTCTTTCTGTATCTCAAATTGCAAATCAAGGAGATAAAATAGAGTTTTATAATAATAAATGTTTAATCAAGGATATGAGTAATAATTACAAAGTGATTGCAATTAGTAAAATGGATAACAGATTATATAAATTCTAAGAATTTACTTCTAAATGTGGAAAAGAGAGTATGCATGATATTGCCAAATATGATGATATGAGCAGGTTATGGCATGAGCTTATGAGGCATATCAATTATCAAAGCCTCAAGCTTATGGAGAAACTGTATATGGTGCATGGGATTCCAAAAATCTCATCAAGTCACAAGGTGTATGGAGGATGTGTTATGGGAAAGAAACATGTGGAAAGTTTCCCACAAGGAAATCATGGAGAGGAAAAGCGTCTTTACATTTTGTTCATAGTGATGTAATGGGTCATTTTAGAACACCATCACTTTCAAGATCAAGGTATACCCTCAACTTTATTGATGAGTCCTATACTAGAAGAATTGGGTATATTTTCTAAAAAGAGGGATGAAGTGTTTGGTAAATTTAAGGAGTTTAAGGCATTGACTGAAAATCAAAGTGGAAGATCTCTAAAGATAATAAGAACAGATAGAGGTATGAAATATATGAACAAACATTTCTTAGATTTTTGTAAACAACATGGTATAAAGAAGAAATCAATTGTTTCCTACTCACCCAAAAAAAAGGAGTTGTAGAAAGAAACTTAGAACTATAATAGAAATGGCTAGATGAATGCTTTACTCTAGAAATATAGAAGCTAAATTTTGGGCTAAAGCAATTTGTACTGCTGTTTATATTTTGAATAGAACACTTAGTATGGCAGTTTTGAACATAACACCAGAAGAGGTATGGAGTGGTAGAAAGCCTACAATATCTCATTTTAGAGTCTTTTTATGTAATGCATGTGCCCACATTCCTTATGAAAAGAGGAACAAGCTTGAAAGGAAAAGTGAGAAGTGCATAATGGTTGGGTATAATGAGGAGTCAAAAGGACATATATTATATAATCCTTTAAAACAAATGCAATTCATACCAAAGGAATGTATGGTTTGATGAGGATATTGAAAGTGATCATTCTCCTAAATTATCTTACTTTCCAATCTTGATTGAAGAAGATAAGTCTATTTATATTAATGATCAAAATCAAGGTGTACAATCTTTTGCAGGAGGAGAAGGAACACAAGTTGAAGAATCAAGTGAAAGTGATGATGAAGACACACAAAAGACTAGAAACATTCAAGAAATCTACCAAGAAGGCCCTAAGAATATGTTTTCTAACTATGCTCTTATGACTAGGGTGATGCGGGTTGATACTCCAAACACATATGAGGAAGAAAAAGGGAAAGAAGAATGGGAAGCAACAATGCAAGATGAATACAATTCTTTGATGAGAAATGGAACTTGGGAATTGAAAACTCTTCCAAAAGGTAAAAGTGTGGTTGGTTGCAAGTCGACTTACAAAGTAAAGTTCACATCAGATGGAGCTATTGAAAAATATAAGGAAAGGCTAGTGGCTAGAGCCTTCTCACAAAAATAAGGTATTGATTATACTGAAACAATTTCCCCAATTGCTAAAATGAGTTCAATTCATGCAATAGTTGCTCTGGCTACAAAATTTGGTTGAATTTTTTTTCAAATGGATGTAAAAGTTGAATTTATACATGGTGATCTTAAGGAAGAAATTTACCTGCAACAATCACCAGGATTTATTGAAAGTGGTAAAGAACATGTAGTGTGTAGATTAAAAAAATCATTATATGGTCTCTGAGAGCCACACCAAGTTGATCTCAACAGTCGTAAATAGTTTGTTCTTGATGACAAAATCCCTTTCAAATGATCATGGTCCAAATTTGATGACAAAATCTCCTTTAGTTGGTTCTATTTGTTGACAGTTTCAGATTGGTCTTTTATGTTGGATCATGGTACAAATTTAATGACAAATTTGTTTATATGGCTTATTTGTCTTGGCATTCAGTGGACAATTTACATTTAGAATTTTCATACTAGGTTGCCATTCCATTCAGCCATCGCCTCGTATTCTTAATATCTGACACTAATAACTTTGAGCCTCATGCATATTAAAAAGTTATCTTATTTCTGTACTATTCATGGTATTTGTTTTTAGCTTCAGGCCCTCAAATTTAGACTTATGATCTTGATCTCCACTCTGTCAGGTATAATATTTCATGGTTTACTTAGTAGTATTTGAATTGGTATTTCATTTGTTGTTCATGGCACATGTGGTTCAATACTTCGATACTCTGCATCACTTCAGATAGTTTGTTTATTACTTTAATGCCTTCATATTCAATTAACTTGGCATAAGTTTTATACTTCTCTTCATTGAGATATCACCATTCACAACCTTCACTTGGTCTTGGTTAATTTTTATGAAGATTCATTTTATGACTTGGTGGAAGTCATATTTATGGAAATTCCCTTAATGGTCGTCTTGGGCATAATTTGATGGAGATACCATTGGTAGATGATTTTATTTAAAATCACATTTTATTTGCATTACTTTAAAGGTCATTCAAAAGGGACATGGCTTTGACTTGATTCATCATTTTGTCAACCTTATTGAATTTTAAAATGACTTTCGTTAAAGTCATCGATAGCCATCATACATTTCTATACTTATCATTTCCTTTGGAGATCATGTGGTCGACATCATTATTTAATTATTTGGTCTTTCTTAATAATGTGGTCAGCAGATTTGTTGGTCTTTGACAGTGAACTTAGCAAGTTTTTGAGTTGTCATTATTAAATCTTGTGACTTATGCGGATTTCAAACTTCATTATGCTCTTTTGAATTAGTCATCGAATGACTTGGTAATTGGAAAGTTTAGGGAAAAATTCATGGTTTATTCTTTTTGGTTGGGTATGGAATCCTAGCCTAGCCGCCATCTTGAGAGATTAAGTTTTAGTTTCATAGTTGTTCTTTACTATTGTTGTTGGCTATAACAACTTTATCAGTGGAGTATGGAAGCTTTATTTGGTGCGTTTCTAGCTAGAAGCTTGGTAAAGGAAGAAAGAAAATGTGCACTGCCTCAAATGGTATTTGTTTTGATCTTAAATCTGTATTTTCAGGTAACATGCTTTATTATTCATGATTACTCTCAAGAAATGATAAATTTATGGTCTTTTCAAGTGTGAATTTGCATGCATTGGCACCTTTTGACTGTCAAAAGTCTTTTTATTGAAGTTACAGCCAAAAATAGTTTATGGGCTGATCAAATCATGAGGAAACTAGTGGGTATATCTGAAAATATTGCATCATTTGTGTTCAGTTATCATTAAGCTACAATATTCAATTGGATATTCAGGAATCTAGTTGACGGCATGATTTCATTCCTCAAAACAATTTTTTTTATGACTCTTAAATGTTGTCCATACATTTTGCATTAATGGTTTTTGAGATACAGATATTGGGTAGTCGTGCTCTTTCAAAATCTATCAATTAAAATTTGTTAACTCTTCATTCATTACATAATTTAAAGCTTCAGCTTATTGGGTTTTTAGAAATAATGATTTTAGATGTTGGGTATTCTTGAATAAGGTTCAAATGGTTTTTATTATGAATTTCGCTGCACCTGATCTAGTTTCTTTGTTAAAAGCACTTGCAGCTTTTGAAAAGGAGATGTGACATAGGAGATGTGACATATCCTTGAAAAAGTTTAATTATAGCCTACTGTTCAAGTGTTACTCTTGCAGACATTTACTCTTTTGGCACATATTCTTAAAACAACAAGAGGGTTTCAAATTCCATTCTAAAAATTCCATTCTTTGAAGACCTCTCTCTGGTAGACATGCTTGAAATGTATATAAAAACCAGTGTTGAAAATACTAAGAGAACTTCTGGTTGTAATTATGGAATATTGTTCTTTGGCTATATCAAAAATGTATTGAAATACTCTGTAATAAATATCTGAAAAACAAAGATGCAAAGATATATTGTAATATTCTTATCTATGCAATATTTTAAGGATTTAATTTTTGAATTCTTAGGGTATTAGGTAGACAAGAAAACAGAGAGTTATGAGCTTGACTGAAAATAGAGAGATCCTCTAAGATATTATTATTGTTCAGAAATAAAATTTGAGTGGTTGGCACTCCTTGAGATTGATATCTCTAAATGAGGGGTTGGTGCTCCTTGAGTGGGTGCTAAAAAATTAGCCTATAAGGTATTGTGAACAGTTGATTAAAATATTAAGCTTGCAAGGCATTTTGGGAGTGGTTTTTATACCCCAGGAGGGTTTTCCACTCGGCAAAATCTTGTGTCTCTTTGTACTTCTATGATCTCACTGCTTTACTGAGTTGTTTACTGCTTTGTTCATTGATTGGTTACTACTTTTCTCAATTTTGGTTTTGAATGATTACATTCAACTTATTAATGCTTTAATCATTTTAATATTAAGATAATATCTGAGTTATGGTTTAATTTTTCAAAAAATTGTTCAAATCTATTTTGACACTGATTTACCCCCTCTCTCAGTGTCATTTTCACTCCAACAATTGGTATCAAAGCGTAGGGTCCTCTGATAGGTCTAAACCACCTAGGATTGATCCTGGTCTTGGAGTCTATTTTTAATGGCACAATATCAAGAAGGAGCTTCTGTAACTAGAGCTCCATTATTTAATGGAACGGATTATGTGTTTTGGAAAATTAGAATGGAAGCATTTATGGTTTCATTTGATGTTGATGTTTGGAGCATTGTGTTAAATGGGTACAATGTACCATCCACAATACCCACTAATGCTGCTGAGAAAAAGAGGTATGAAACTAATGCCAGAGCTAAGCATACCATCTTGTGTGGCTTAACTAAAGATGTGTTTATTAAAGTCATGCATTGCAAGTCTGCTCAAGAAATCTGGGAAAAACTTGAAACCATATATCAAGGAAATGAAAAAGTCAAACTGTCAAAAATCATTACTCTCAAACATCAGTTTGAGGAAATGAGAATGAAGGATGATGAAAAGGTAGCTGAATACTTCCTAAGAATAGATGAAGTTGTCAATTCTATGAAAGGATTAGGAGAAGAAGTAAAATATTTTGATGTGGTTACAAAGGTCATTAGAACCTTACCGATTAAATTTGAATATAAAGTATCAGCCCTTGAAGAAAAGAAACATTTTGATAAGCTTACCTTAGATAGTCTGTAGGGAATCCTTACTGCCTATGAAATGAGAACTAGCAAAAACAACTCAACTGGAAAAGAAATTGCCTTTAACACTGAAAAGAAAGAAAAAGATGTCAGATTTGTCTAATTCTAAAGAATCCCATTTTGTTAGAAAAATTAAAAAGGGATCAAGAAAATATAAGGGAAAACTTCCCTTTAAATGCTTTAACTATGGTAATATAGGTCACTTTGTTACAAAGTGTCCCTATGATGATCAAATTAGTGACAATGAGAAATCTGGAAAATAGCCTAAGAAGAAGGCCTTTAAACCTAAGCAAAATTTCAACTTCAAAAAGAAGAAGAGTTTGTTTAGTAAAGATGAAACTGACATTGAGTATGAAGATTCATTAGCAGAAGAAGATGAAACCTTGTTCATGGCTGAAATTACTCAGCAAGAAGATTCAAACACCATTGATATTCAAGAAGGTGAAGTAGATCTTGAAAGTGAACTGAAATGTGCTTTAAAAGAGGTCAGAAAACTCAGAAAACAAGTTCTTGCTCAAGAACATAAACCTGATCAAGAAATAATCTCTCTGAAAACTCAGCTTGAAGAAGCTAAAATAGTTGAGGACTGTCTTCGAGTGAATGTAAGCTGCAAAGATCAAGAAACTCAAAAATTGGAACAAGAAGTTGTTTGTCTCAAAAAGGAAATTGAGAAATATGAAAGCACTTTAAAACTTAATGAGATGCTTAGCAAGCAGAAGCTGTATAAAGATAAAACCGGTGTTGGTTTTGAAAAGGGTGAATGCTCAATTGATAATGCAAAAAAAAACCCCTCTTCTGAAATCAAGGGCCCAGGTCCAAATCACTCTGAATCTGGTAAGAATCATGATCAGTCCTTAAAATGTAATAGAACATCATACAAATTCAATCCCTTCTTCTATGGTTACTATTTTTTCTGCAACAAATTTGGCCATAAAGTGAGTTCTTGCAGGCTTATGAATCCTAGAGTACCTAGGTTTGGTCTTAGGCAATACTATGGTTTTGTTAAACAGATCATATGTTTTAAATGCAATGCTTTGGGGCACTCTGTCAAACAGTGCAAAGCTGATCTACAATCTAAACAACAGAAAACTAAAAAGGTCTAGAAGCCTAAGAATGTTAACAACATCAAGCAAACTATGTTAGTCCAAACTTCCTTTCATTCCAAGAAAAAGGACTTATGGGTCCTGGACAGTGGATGTTCTAACCACATGACTAGCGACAAAGATAAGTTCATAAATCTTGAAGACTATATAGGTGGTTATGTTAAGTTTGGTGATAATTCTGGTATCCAGATTAAAGGTAGAGGTTCACTTCTTCTGAATGAAGACACCCCTATCTATAATGTGTACTATGTGGAAGGTCTTAAGCACAATCTTCTAAGTGTTAGTCAAATCTGTGACAGTGGTTATCATATATTGTTCACTTCGCAGGGATGTGAGATCAAAAACAAGCTTGGAAAGGCTGTTGCAGCTGGAAGAAGGACTAAAGGGAATGTTTACAATCTTCTTGACACATCAAACAATGACAATAATCAAGGTATGTGTCTAATGGGCCAAATTGAAGAGAGTTGGTTATGGCATAAAAGATTAGGACACATAAACTTTGAAAATCTGGTTAGAATCAGTAAAAATCAGAATGTTAGAGGTTTACCAATCCTTAACAAGCTAGAAAATTTTGTGTGCAAAGAATGTTTAAGCGGTAAACAAACTAAAATCAGCTTCAAAACAAAAGAACATTCTTCATCAAAACCTCTATAGCTAGTGCATACTGATTTATGTGGACCAACTAGAACAAGGTCTATTAATGGTGAAAAATAATTTATGTTGTTTGTGGATGATTATACTAGAATGGTATGGATCACATTTCTTAAGCACAAATCAGAAGCCTTTGAAAGGTTCAAATTTTTTCGTAAAATGGTTGAAAAGGAATATGATCTGAAACTCAAATGTCTTCGATCTGAAAAAGGAGGTGATTTCACCTCTCAAGAGTTTATTGATTACTGTGAACAACACGGTATTAAAAGGCAGTATGTTGCAACTAAAACACCTCAACAAAATGGGGTAGTTGAACGTAAGAATAGAACTGTAAAAGAAATGGCTAGAACAATGCTAGATGAAGATAAGTTGCCTGATATGTACTAGAAAGAAGTTTTTCATACAGTTGTATACAATTTGAATAGAGTGAAGCTTAGGGTGAAATCTAAACACACTCCTTACGAACTATGGTATGGAAAAACAGCTTCTGTGAAGTATTTTAAAATTTTTGGAAGCAAGTGTTTTATCAAGAAAGATGATGATAACCTTGGCAGTTTTCAATCCAAAAGTGATGAGGGTATCTTTTTGGGATACTCAACTCACAGCAAAGCTTATAAATGTCTTAACAAAAGGTTTAACAAGATTGTTGAAGTTGTTAATGTAAAATTTGATGAAAGACCACATTTAGATGTTGAATCTTTGTAGGATAAAGAGGAAGAAGAACTTGAACATGAAATAATTTCAGAAGGAGCTGAAACAGCAAAGCGTAATGCTGAATCAGCAAGCCCTAAATTTCAAGAAGCAAGTCCTGAAAAAGGTGCATCAAAAGCTCCTTTGAAAACTCTAGCCAAATATCACCCCAAAGTTCAGATTATTGGGGATAAAAATGTAGGAGTTTAAACTAGAAGAAAGGTTGTTGAATCTGATGAAAAGGATCAAATAGCTTTATGTTTAGTTACTCAGTTTGAGCCTAAAAATTTTAATGAAGCTCTCACATATTCATGTTGGGTTAATGCTATGCAGGAAGAAATTGATCAGATTGAGAAAAATCAGGCTTGGGAGTTAGTCCCAAGACCAGATGACAAGAATGTCATTGGAGGAAAATGGATATACAAAAACAAGCTTGATGAAAATGGCAATGTTGTTCGCAACAAAGCAAGATTTGTCTACAAAGGCTATGCTCAACAAGAAGGTGTTGATTTTGGTGAAACCTTTGCACCTGTTGCTAGATTAGAATCTATCAGAATATTCTTGGCTTATTTTGTGTATAAATACTTTACTGTTTGTCAAATGGATGTCAAAACTGCCTTTTTAAATGGCTACTTAGATGAAGAGGTCTATGTTGAATAGCTTGAAGGATTCATTTGCAAAGATAAGCCTAATCATGTTTACAAGTTGAAAAAGGCTCTCTATGGCTTAAAACAAGCACCTAGAGCCTAGTACTCTAGGCTGGATAGTCATTTGATTTCTAATGGTTTTGTTAGAGGAGGTGTTGACAGCAATCTTTATGTCAAAACTGAAGGTTCTAATATTCTAGTTGTTGAAATTTATGTAGATGATACTATCTTTGGCTGCAATAATGTTGCTTTGAGTAAAAAATTCTCTCATATTATGGAATCTGAGTTTGAAATGTCCATGTTAGGAGAATTAACCTTCTTTTTAGGACTTCAGATTTCTCAACGTGAAAATGGAATTTTTCTCTCTCAAACCAAGTATGCTAGAGAGATGCTTAAGAAATCCCAAATGGATGAATGTCATCCAATTAGCACTCCAATGGTTACTGGATGTAAACTTACTAAGGTTGATGATTCTCCTGATACAAATCAAACTAAATATAGATCAGTGATTGGCAGTTTGTTATATTTAACTGCTTCTAGACCTGACATAATGCAGGCAGTTTGCACAGTTGCATGATTTCAGGCATCACCTAAAGAATCCCATGTCACTGTTGTTAAAAGGATTTTTAAATATATTCAAGGCACTCTTGATTATGATCTTTGGTATCCTAGAAGCAATGATTATTCTTTAATTTCTTATACTGATGCTGACTGGGCTGGTTGTTTGGATGATAGGAAAAGCACCAGTGGTGCTGCATTCTTTCTTGGTGACCGTTTAGTGGCATGGCACAGCAAGAAACAAGAATTTGTTTCTCTCTCTACTGCTAAAGCAAAATATATTGTTGCCACTTTGTGTTGTACTCAAGTACTGTGGATGGGTCAAACTCTTTCCGATATGGGTATTGAAGTTTCTAAACCTGTTTCCATTCTATGTGATAACACTAGTGCGATAAATATATCAAAAAATCCTATTATGCACTCTCGCACTAAACATATTGCTATCAAGTTTCACTTTCTTGGAGAAAAGGTACTGGATAATGAAGTCTGCATACAGTTTTTTGGTTCACAAGATCAGGTGGCTGACATTTTTACTAAGCCCTTAGCAAAAGAGTTATTTGAAAGACTGAGACTTCGATTGGGAGTTATCTCTCAATCGTTACTTCTCTAATTCACCAAGTTTCAACTTAGGGGGAGCATGTTATATGTTTTGATATACTTACAGCTCTCCTACAATCTTAGTTGTTGCACTGTTAGTCTTTTGTAGTTGTTTCTCATGTTATTTTGGTTGGCTTCTTAGTTGTGTTACATGGCAATACACTTTTTTTTTTCACATCTATTCTTTGTCATTGAGGAAAAAAAGGGGAGAGTCATTTGTGTTTTTCCATCAAGGACAAAGGGGAGTTTTTTGGATCTCAGTTGTGTCAAATAGTTTTTCTTTGATGAAAAAATCCCTTTCAAATGATCATGGTACAAATTTAATGACAAATTTTTTTATATGGCTTATTTGTCTTGGCATTCAATGGACAGTTTACATTCAGAATTTTCATATTGGGTTACATTCAGATTCAGTTTACGTTCAAAATTTTAATATCTTTTGATATTGATCAATTTGAGCCTCATGCAGATACAGGTTATCTTATTTGTACTTGTACTTGGTTCATGGTATTGGTTTTCAGCTTCAGGCCCTCTTTTCAGTATTAGTATTATGATCTTGGTCTTCACTCGTTCAAGTATAAGATTTCATGGTTTACTCAGTAGTATTTGAATTGGTATCTCATTGATGATCATGGCACATGTGATTCAATACTTCGATACTCTGCTTCATTTCTGACAGTTTGTTTATTACATCAATTCCCTCATATTCAAATTAATCTTGGCATAAGTTTCATATTACTCTTCATGGAGAAATCACCATTCGCAACTTTCACTTGGTTTTGGTTGGTATTCTGAAGATTCATTTTATGACTTGGTGGAATTCATATTTATGGCAATTCTTTTAATGATCAATTTTGGGCACAATTTGGTCGATATACCATTGGTAAATGATTTTATTTAAAGTCGTATTTTATGTACATTCTTTAAAGGTCATTTAAAGAATGACATGGCTTTGTCCTGATGTGAATTTTGTTGGAAGCTCCACTTGGTGGTTACTTAATGGTCAACATTTTGGAATGACTTCAAGTCAGTAAGGTCTTGGTCAAATTCTTTGCATATAACTAAGGCATTTCACCTTGGCTCAGCTTGGTTAATATTTACCATGTGTTGATAGCATCATTAAAAAATGTTTTGGTCGGCCTCCCTTTGGACAACGAACTTATCACATTTGATTTGATTATCATTATGTTTCTATTTTGACTTTGAGTGGATTTCAAATGATCATTCAATCCAACAAATTCATCAATGCAAAGGGAAGAAGGTTAGGGAAGATGCGTTTTTTCTTTTTTTTGTCACTTTGGCTGGGTATGGAACCCTAGCCGCCACCATGAATGGAGTTGAACTACTGTTTATTCATTAGATTTTTGTAACTGCTGCTGCTCATTAATCTTGTTGGTTGTAACGGAATTGTCAGGGTGAAATTTGTTTTGTTTCAGCAATGAATGGTATGGCTACTAAAGTTTTGTGCACCCCACTAGTTTCAAGCTCACACTGGTGAAAGGAGGTTGTGGGTCTTACAAATCTAACTTATATTCATTTGTTTTTCTTGTTGTTGTTCAGGTATCATTTTCCAGCATTCGACTTTCATGGTAGTTATCTTTTTGTTCATTTTGGAAATAGAAAAAAATAAATGGAAGTCATGGTTTTGAAAATCTATCAGTTACAATTTGAAATCACTTTATTCCTTTCAGAAATAATGATTCAGCTTATGGGTTGATCAAATAATGGAGATTTAAATATTTCATTTGGTGGGTAGTCGTGCTTTTAAAAAAATTTGTCAGTTACACTCCATTCATTTCAAAGCTTCATGATTTCAGCATAATGATCTTCTAAAAATAGTTCAAATGGCTATTTTTATTTTAATAAGCATCTGGGTTTTGTAAAAGGCATTTACAAATTTGAAAAGGGACTTTGATTTATGCTTGTCAGTTTTTTTTGACAGCCTATTGCATAGGCATTACTCTGGCATCTTTTTCCTGAATTTAGAAAGGAGGTTTCAGCTCTCCTTTGACCTCAAATTACTTTGAAGATTCTTTTGATAGACATTCTTGCAATGAGTATAAAAATAGTGGACAAAAACACTATGATACTTCTGGTTGTAATTCTGGAATATTATTCTTTGGCTATATAAAAAATGTATTGAAAAACTCTGTAATTAAAATCTGAAAAGCAAAGATACAGAGACATTGTAATATTCTTCTCTATGTAATATTTTGAGGATTCAATTTTCTTTTGAATTCTTAAGGTACTAGTTAGACGAGAAAACATAGAGTTATGAGCTTGACTGATAACAGAGAGATCCTCTAAGATATTATTATTGTTTATAAATATAATTTGAGGGGTTGGCACTCCTTGAGATTGATATCTCTAAACAAGGGGTTGGTGCTCCTTGAGTGGGTGCTAAAAAATTAGCCTATAAGGCATTGTGAATAGTTGATTAAAAGATCAAGCCTGCAAGGCATTTTGGGAGTGGTTTTTATACCCTAGGAGGGTTTTCCACTCGGAAAAATCTTGTCTCTTTGTACTTCTGTGATCTCACTGCTTTACTGAGTTGTTTATTGCTTTGTTCATTGATTGGTTACTACTTTTCTCAATTTTGGTTTTGAATGATTACATTCAACTTATTAATGCTTTAATCATTTTAATATTAAGATAATATCTGAGTTATGGTTTAATTTTTCAAAAAATTGTTCAAATCTATTTTGACACTGATTTACCCCCTCTCTCAGT
>VDFB02087751.1:0-28591 GCA_007258455.2 Sequoia sempervirens | reverse complement strand
TCAATCCCTATTCCTTTCTTCATCCCCGACATTTATTTTTCTTCGAAACATTGTTATTTTAACAATATTTCGAAGAGGGGCAAAATGTAGACATCTAAATTTAATCACTTCCATATGATTAAATTTACTACCTTTCCATCTATCGCATTAATATTAATTTATTAAAGTAATATTACACCTTTGTCTCATATCAGTAAAGTATTTAATTTAATAATTAATACTTTGTCTTCTACCCTATTCCTCTCTAAATTAAATAAATACGCTAATTTATTTAATTTAGTCATTTTCCCCCTTTTTTGATTTAAAATCAATTTAAAAATCCTCACTTTCTCTCTCCTTGTCACATCCTCCATAACCTTCTAATCTGAATTAATTTAATTAATTCATGATTATGATGTGCATCCTCTTAATCGAGACAATGTCACATCCTCCTACATTTGCCACTTGCCTCTAATCTTCCATTAATTAGCTTAATCAAGTGTTTGCATAACGTCATTAGCCTTTTTTAACACCACTTTTTGGTCAATTCTTCCATTTTTCCTTTTTGGACATTGACCCCTTTCCCATGTGAATTTTTAATTCACATTTATTTGTCCTAGATTCTTCTCCTTTATATGTGAATTTTTAATTCACATTCCATTCTTCCAAGGCTTCTAGAACCTTAGACTTGTCACAATCTCCACATGTGACCAAGTCCCACTTTTTGGAGCCCACCTTTTACCCTCTAGATCATCCTAGGAATGTGAATTTAATTCACATTTACATCCCCAACCACCTTTCCTTTTCCATGTAGATTTTTGAGGAATTCTAAAATTCCTCAAATGTCCCTTTCACTCCCACTTGGGGACAAGAAATCCCTTTTTGTGGAAATCTCCTCACTCCCCAAGGTGCATGTCCTTTTTCCACCTCATGTACCTTCTTGACACCTCATTTCCATCTCATATCCCTTGGCCACTTCACCCTCCACATGTCAAGATGTGAGGGCTTGTGGGTTCTCAACCCACCATAGCCCTTCATCTTGACCTTGTTGGATCAATCTTGACCATTGAATTCTCTAGAGAATTCAAGATCCTCTATAAATACCCCCTCCTCAAGGGCATTTACAACACTTAGTCATTTTGCAACTACATGCTGCCATTTTGTGCACTCATCCAATTTTCAATTACATTCACTTGCATTTACATCCAAGCACATAGTAAGATCCTCCATTTTAGCCACATCAAGAGCCATCAAGGAGCACACATTCCATTCTAAGCAAGGGCCAATTAAAGGGGTATCAACAACAAGGAAGGTAAAACCATTTGTCTTGTGCTATCTATTTTCCTTATTGTTTTGTCACTCTCTTTTGGCTAATCTTGAGGTGTCCTTGGTCTCTTTATCATTCGCATTTTGAGCTATTTTATGCACTAGAGTAGGATAAATTCCAAGGTATATAGGTAGTTTCTATTTTCAGAATGTTTTTGGTGGTGCTTTATTCTCTTGGGTTATAAATAGGGGTTGGCAGCATAAATCAAAAAGTTAGAAAAATTACTTCGAAATCTTTTCAAAGGAGATAGATCTAGTAGGGAGTTTTCATGTGTTCAGAAGTAGAAAGTTTTACATGATACTGCTACTCTTTGACATGTTATATTTTAACTCAAACTATCATCGGATTGACATCTGACCTTTGTTTTTTAGTTCATATGATATTTAAGTTCGATCTATTTAGAGGAAATCTTTGAAATTGTGCATGTTTTGGCTTTTTTCAAAATTCTTCTTTATGTTTCGTTCATGTTAAAAACATTGTGTTAAGATTATTTTGATAGTTCGGGTAGCTAATTTCCATGATATTAAGCTTCTATGTTGAGTAATAGCTTTCAAAAATTGGATTATGTCTATTAAAATTTTCCATTTTATGTAAAAGTTGTTATTTTCCATATTATGTCGTAAAGGGATAAAGGGTTCTATAATTTTCTAGATGTGTTTGTTAATCTGTAGAAGTTTTCTTATGTCTGATCAAACCTTAATGGGTGCTTCCCATGGGGAGATTTGAAAGACTACACTTTTCTTTTACTAAGCCTTTGTTGCTCATTCCCTTCCCAACAATGAAGGGTCTACTACATTTTGTATCTATTATATCAGTTATAAGGAATAAGTTGAGGTTTGAAATGTTGTAAAAGTTTTGGAACATCACCATTTTTATGTTTTATTTTCATTTCTTTCTACCTTTTCCCCTCTAACACAAAGAAGAGCCGGTTTTCTATAAAAATATTGGAGGTTATTTAGTGAGGCACAAATTGATCCCCCACTCATTGAATTTACCATAAGGCTATCAAAGATGTGATAGCTTTGATGATCAACAACATCATTTAAATTTTCACTAAAATAGGCAATGGGTTTACCTTCTTGACTCAAAAAACCACTAATGGCATTACCACTAGCATCACAATCTACTTGAAATACCTTGTTGAAATTTGGAAGTTTCAAAAGGGGTTGCTTTGTAACTTTATTCTTCAACATATCAAAACTTTTTCCTACTCCTATAGTCCACTTAAACTCTTTTCTATCCCCTCTCATTGTTTCAGTTAGAGGTGCACAAATACTACTAAAACCTTTGATAAAATTTGTATAAAAACTAGCCAAACCATGAAAATATCTCACCTCAATAGAACTCCTTGGTGGAGGCCATTCAATGATATATTTTTCCTTCTTTGGGTCCATCTTAAGACATTTTTTTTGAGACAACAAATCCCAAGTATACCAACTCTCTTTTCACAAAATTGCATGTCTTCAAATTGATCAACTTCTCTCTTAGCTTCTCAAAAACTTTCTGATATATGCATCAAATGCTCCTCCAATATCTTGATAAAAATTAAAATGTCATCCAAATAAATAATGAAAAATTTACCCAAAAACTCTTTTAATACCTCATTCATGAGTTGCAAGAAGGTGCTAAGTACATTGGTTAGCCCAAAGGGCATGACTAACCACTCGTACATGCCCTCTTTGGTCTTGAAGGATATCTTCCATTCACCTCCTCTAATCCAAATCTGGTGATAACCACTCTTCAAATCTAACAAGATTATTAGTGCTACCTCCATCAATGATAACATTAAAAACTTTACCTTCACACTTACATCGAGTGTCAAATAGGTTCTTTCTTTGATTTGGTCCCTTCTCATTCAACAAGGCTCTTTTGACAACAATTCCCTCTCTTCTTTCAATGTCTTCAGAATGTGAAGACTCAACATCTTCATCTACATGCATAACTCGTGCATTTCTTTCAAGTCTTCTATTTGTCCTCCCTTGATGTTGAGGAAACTCATAGGCTCTATTTCCTTCTCCGTATTGAAAATAGGTTCCACAAAAGACTTTTCTTGGTCCTCATCTAGATCTTCCTATTACTCTTTGGCCTCCATTATTTTTCTCTCGAGGATGGTACTAGGTATTGTATCCCTTATAGTTTTGACTACTACTGGATCCTTCAATTTTATTTTGATCTTTGTTTCGACCTCCATATGACCATTCACTAGTCTTTCCACCACAACCTCCACCCCTTTGCTTCCTTTCAAACCTTTTGTTCAAATTTTCTTCTACCTTCAAAGAAAATTGATATGCATCTTCAATGGTATACATCCTTACCAAACTCAACTCTTGTTGGATGCTTGGTTTCAACCCATTAATGTAACAAGAAACCTTTTCCTTGTTGGCCTCATAATGTCTTATTTTGATCAAAACCTTGTAGAATTATTTTGTGTACTCTTTGATAGACCTCCCTGCTTTCTTCAATCCTTGCATCTTCTTTAGAAAATCCAATTTATGATCTATAGGAATGAACTATCTCTTTAGTTTCTCCACCATCCGATCCCATCTGGTTATGTTCTCTATATCTCTTCAGTTTCTCTCCAACTGGACTTCTTTCCATCATATGCTAGCATGGATTTTCAGCTTGGATTTTACAAAATTGACCCTCTTTGGATCTTATATTTCCTCATTCTCAAAATAGTCTTCCATGTCATCAACCCAATCGGTCAACTCCTCTGGGTTCAGGTTTCTAGAAAAATTAGAAACTTCTATCTTTGACCTCTTTCCAATCTTGGAAGTGGCCCTAAGTAGTCCAACTTCTCTAGGATATATTACACCATGTTCTTCTTCTTCAAATAGCTATTCATTTTCAACCTAATCTTTACTTTCATCCCTTCTTTTGACATCATCTCCTCTATGTAGCTCCTCTTGTAGTGCTTGAACTTGTCTTTAGAGGGCTCTAAACCCTCTTCTGTTACCCCAAAATTTGTCCCACCATGGTTTCTTCATGGAGGCATCTTTTCTCATAGACCCACAGCCACAAGTCTTGGTGCAAACTACCTCACATTCAATGATCTTTTTACACACTCAAGAACTCCTTGCTTTGATACCACTTGATGAAGGTACTCTCCTTACAAAACCACACACACATAATTAAACAAGAGAGATAAACAAAAAATGTAGAAATAAACACTTGCTTTCTATTATCTTGATGAAGAGAAATTATAATACTTAGAAAATAACATATTATAGCCACATGGGCCTTCTCATTATAGAAATCTACAATCCAAAAACCACAATCCACACTACCAAAGCTCCATTATGTAACCTTTTTTCTCCCTCTTTATCCAAGAAGTGTAACTTCCTTAGAATATTCTAGAAGGTGTAACCCCATTTTGGCGTTGAAAATTCCACTGCCTATTTCTTGCTCTAGAAGATTTGTTTTTCTTTTATATTTATATTATTTACAACTTGTCGGGTTCATAACTTTCAATCTAATTGCTAGATTTTCAATTGTAATATATTGTTGGAAAGCTTGTGAAAAGATCTACAACTATCTTATGAAAAATCTAAAAAGATCAAAGATTTTGCACCTTGTTTAGAGGCTTTGAAGGGCCTCAATTTTTAGTTTTAAACTTCATTGGAGAAATTCCTCGAGATGAAAATTCAATATTTTCCAAATAGTATATGATTTTGAGATGATTCTTTCACCAAAAGTCTTATTTTCTAATTTCACTCCATGGGGTCATTTTTTGTGTCTAAGGAACCCAAATAGGATGACTAGTAAAAAAAGTAGGTGACTATTTTTGGCCATTTCAAACTTCTAACTATCCCAAAGAATGCATGAGTCACCATGGGCCCCAAAATAACTAAAGAAACTACCAAAAAAATGACAATACAATATTTTTGGGTGATGCAAGATTGCCCTTACACCACTCAATGCTCCTGCATCACTTAAGAAACCCTAGCTATCCATTGATCCTTTTGGCTCATCCTAGCTCTCTATCCATTTAAAAAAATCTATAAATCCAACCTCAAACCAAGAAATTTTATAACATTTTGGAAATAAATATTATGTTGGGGTATGTGCAGATCATGGTGCCAAAAAGTGGCAATATTTGTAGGGTATGTGGTGACTTTTTTTCAAAATTAATGAAACAAAAGGGTTTTTAGAGGAGATTCTCAGATTTTCAAAATATAAATTATGATTTAATTTGAATTTAATAAATTATTATTCATTTTCTATTAGAATTATGACTAAAGTCCTAATCAATAGGCTGATTGAAAACATCTATAACTTTCAACGGTATCATATTTTTGAATCCAAATATGCGTCACATTCTATGCTTCACATAATATAGGATTAAAAAATAAAAATTAAATTTCATGAAGTTTTGACCAAGTTAAGGTGGTTAGACACGAGTTTTTATATTTTCTAAAAGTTGTAATAAAAATTCATAATTAATTATTTACTTGGAAAAAATTACAAAAAATATGCATCACATCCGAACATGAGTCCTCTACTTATATGTAAAATATTACAAAAAATATTATCATTTTATTATGGTTAGGGTGGTTAGATAGACACCTACTTATTTTTTCCCTGAAATTTAAGTACTATGCATTGAAATTTCAAATTTTCACCAAATAGATTTTATTTATTTTAAATAAACCTAGTATTTTAGAAACTACATTCAATTTTCTACAAATTCTATTCTTACATATTTTTGAAATAATATAGATAACTTATTCAAATATTTTACGTCAAGTTGCCTAACACATTTTTCTGAATTTTTGCCACTTAAGGGCCTATTTTTGCATGATGATCTTGCACATACCGTTGCCAAAACTTGAGTGAGCATAGATAAAAATCATCAAAGGGAATAACCATTTCATGCAACTAGGAGGTCATCATGGAGTTTATTGCTAATTTTATGTTTTGATTCTATTTCCTAACACACTAATTGTTTGTATGGGCACTAGAGGAGGGGGCACATAGAGTGTTTCCAACTTAGGGTACAAAGTACACTCAAGATTGTCCTGACCAAGGCTTTGATGTATTTGTATGGTGTGCAAGCAAACATTGTATTTTTTCATAGATTCTCTAAACTGTGCCATAGCTATAAGGGCCAAGACCACTAAGATCTTCCTAGGGTGAGAGTGAAATTTTCAAGCACTATGATTCAAATAAGTATTGAACTTATTTAAAGATATTTTAAAGTATGAATGAGATGGATTTGATTCAATTAAAATATTTTATGATGTTATTTATTTATTTTGATTATAACTCATATTATTAGATATAAATTTATATATTAATGGTGGTAATCTTAATGTTCTTAAGTATTAAGCTAGTTAACATTGATTTAACTAAGCACTTTATTCATTTGTATTTAAATTATAGATGTACTTTGCAATATTTAAACATAGATAATAACACTAATAAATTCACTGCCATATAGAAATGAACTCTAATATATTAAATCTATCAAATTTAATATTTGAGAAAAAGTAGTTACATTTTGGTATCAGAATGAATTCTTCAATCATTTTCCTTCTTATAAATTATAATTTTGAGACCAATTACTAATCAAATTTATGAATATATGTAAAATTAAGATCTATAATTATTTTCTTGAAAAAATACACATTTATTGAAATCCAAATAATTAAAAAAATCACCTCTAAATATATTTAAAATTTTATATTTCTTTTATCATTTTAATTACTTAATAATTTATAAATATTTTTTCCTACAAATGATTTTCCCTCAAATAGCCCTTGATTTATTTAATCATTTCTTACCTCCTCATATACTTTTTATCCTTAAATAATTCCCTTTCTTATTAATTGATGGTTTTAAAACTAAACTAAATGACCCTTTATCTTTGAAGCTATGTTCCTCACTTTTAAGAAATTTGTACCTAATGCTACATATATAAAATTGGAGTTTACTTCATAAAATCATTATTGAAAGGAGGTGATTAAATTGAAATGTTATTCAAAACATCATAGTCTTAATCAGAGAATGCACAATATGTAAAGAGAAATATTTTTTTTAATCTATTTCTTTAAAAGATTGCCTCTTTTATATAGAGCCATACTTAATCTTTTGTTTTTATAGTAATTTATTTAATTTTATATTGGAAGGTTCCTTCCTAATTTTATTAAGGATATACTTAAAGTTGATATAGAATAGAATAAATTCAATTAGAAATATAATAATTTATGTTTGTATATGAAGATTTTTTATATAGAAATATATAAATATATATTGTTGATGGTTTTTTATAAAAACGTAAATTTTACTATTTTATATTTTTTATGAATTATATTTATAAAAGTGCAATTTTATGCTTATTTAGGCAATAATCTAGGTCATTAAAATTTTAAAGTATATGTATTAATAACATAAAAAATATTATTAAAAATATCACTTAGAATGTTCATATTTCTTTGTAAGCATGTTTGTTAAATTTTTTATTAACATTCATTTTGTTATCTTTTGATAACAATCAACAAAATCAAAATTGTACAATAGACTCATTTGTTCTAATATATGTTCTTTTATTTTATATCTTTGGAGGTAAACTTTCTTTTGAAATAAAATATGTTCCTTGTTGGAATTATCAAGCTTGGTTGAAAAAATAACTAGGCTTTGAAATTGTAAAATCCTCTTTTCTTCTCTATGCTTATTTTATTTGTGTCAAAGCATTGAAGAGACATACAAGGAAATTTACATGGTATTAACCTTATAAGAAAGTAGAAATATATACATGATGTTGGAATCAAGAAAAACCAATAAAATAACCAACAATGTTCTGTTTACTTAGATATACAATCTCTTAACTTAGCATTAGGAAGGCGTTGAATACATATATCTTAATTTATACATCATGGATTTATGAGGCTTAATGGAGAGTGAAGCAAACAGTGAGGGTGGATGTTCAAGTTTCCTTGAATGTTAGGAGTTTGTGCTTACTATTATATCTTGTAGTTTTACCATGCTTGTTATGTTTATTTAAAACTAACACCTTGATTTGTTACATAAATCTATTTCAATTTGCATTAAAGACCCATAAACCATAGCTCTTAGGATCTTTCTTACATCCTAAAATTTAGAAAATATAATATTTAAATGAGATAGTTAGAATAAAGCAATATTTTCTGAAATCAACTATATTAACTTAACATTAGACATGGGTACATGTCAAATTTTTATAGAGGGGAGACAACCTATAAAATAAAAATGGTAATCTCTTAGAAAATAAAAAAATAAAAATCTCTTAGAAACAAAAAATGACAAGCTCCATGATAAAATGAATGTAGTTTAAGATATTTTTGAAGACCCTAAGGGAGTAGAAACAAAATAGCAGCGTATTTTAAGACATAGTCATAATTAGGTGGAGATCAATCATGTTGTGAAAAAAAACCTTTTAGATGGAAAAAAAAACCTTTTAGATGGAAAAGATGGGGATAGTAATGTAGGGAATTAAGTCAATTCAATTAATTAAAAGAAGGAAATATTACGTCTAAAATACTTGAGTCATATACTCTTTGCATGATAATAGTATGAATGAGATAAATTTGATTCAATTAATTTTTTTTATAATGTTAATTTTCTTTTCTTTTCATCATATTCATATTATTAGATATAAATTTATATATTAGTGATGGCAATCTTAATTTATATATTAGTGATGGCAATCTTAATATGCTTAAGTATTAAGCTAGTTAATAGTGATAAATAAGTCTTTTATACATTTGTATTTAAATCATAGATATACTTTGCAATATTTAAAACTTAGATAATAACACTAATAAATCCATTACCATATAAAAATTAACTCTAATATATTAAATTATCCAATTTTATATTAGGGAAAAAATAGTGTTACAATCACTAGAGTATAAATACGACACAAGATTCTTGAGCTCAAAACTTTGATGGATGATTCCATTTTTCTTTCCAACACATAGCATGCCATTATCATTATACCTAGATATAATATTATAGTATAAAATAAATTAATAATTGAATTCATCAAATGCATAACATTTTTTGTTTTACATTAGTTATTATATTCCTCCAAAATAAAAAAATATAAATGCAGATTAATAATAGATAGGGTAGAGGACCCAATACCTGAGCATGTTTCAATAGTTGTGATAGTAGTTGTTTATATAATGCCCAATATTTTTATCAATATTAGACCAATAGTTGTGACTTTAAAGTTGTTAGTGTTGATGATGACTACCCATAATTAAACAAAATGTATTCCTTTGATCTAAAAAGCAACCAATCACGTGATTCCACATCATCGCTCAATAAAACATGTTGTGTATGCACAAGTATTCGTCTCACTTTTTTTTTGGGCCTTTTTGGACACCTTGACAAAAAGCATGCTGATGTGGCATCATATTTGATGATGTGGCCCTGAAACCTTAGTTATAAGCAGGGAAATTGCCAAGTAAGCTGCTGTAAAAAATTGGGAGTGATTTGAAATTTCTACGAAGGATAATTAGAAGCGCTAAGTTAGGGTGCACAACTACTCGGTCCTCTCCCCTATTATGTTCGTGTAAATATTAATTTTTTTTTTTTTGTTTTATACAACATAGAGTCCTGCCACCTAACCCAGTGGCCCAGTAGCCCGGAAGATATTTTAATTATTTCTATTTTTTCAGCACCATACTTTGATAGTGAATAAAAAATGGAAAATTTACTGAACAAAGTCAAGGGAAAGGTTTATGCAAAGCTAAAAGTTCCTAATATAATGTGCGAGAAGATAATATAATGTGCCGTAAGATCATATGTCAAAAAAACCCATTACTATCAAAGTTCAAATTTGATGATTGACCTCACCTATCAAACCCTCCTCTTTTCTTTTTTTTTTTTTTTTTAATAAGGTTTTTGACAGTTATTTAATATTCTTCTATAATCTTTAATAATTTTTAATTGTCTGTCTAGTCTTTCAAACAATATAATTGTATTTTATGGCAAAAAAATTCTCAAATAGCGCTACACGGCCATCAAATTTAAGCCGCAATTGCTATTATATTTTGCATACGATACACATAGGAACTTTAAAATGAGATGAGGATCTATATTCATACAATAATAATAAGAATTTTGGTAATACACTCTATCTCTGTGGGTCACATATTCATCCGTCGCTTTAGAACGTTTAAATTTAAAGAAAAGCCAGCAGGCAACCATTACAGACAGCAATTCAGTCAACGGTTATCGTGTGAATGCAGTAAATTTTGATGGAGAAACGCTTCCACTTCCGCATTCCGCTTCTCCAGTAGTTCTACTCGCCGCTTCAAATGATTGACGTAATCTATCGTCTGTAGAAGCACTTTAGCTTTGCTCTTCTGCACCACACGTAAACACCATCTCTCTTCATTAACCTCTCACACCCGATTCACTAGAACTGAACAAATAAGAGAAACAATACCTTGGGATACGCTGGTAGTAGTTCGCGCAGAGCAAAGACTATCTTCTTCATCTCTTCTCTCCGCTTACGTTCCTCCAGCGCACGGTGAATTGCGAGCTTGTCGTAAATTTTAGGGTTAATGTTTAGTCCACGTTTTCCACCATTGTCGGTATTTAAGGAACTAATTTTATGACTCTTTATGGAATTCAAGAAACGGATGCAGCGCTTGTGCAGGGACTGGGATTTTCTGGGCTGCAGGGAAGTGAAAGGAGGCCTATAAGTCTTCCATTCTACAAACGCGCTTCCACTATTAAGCCATGGAATGGTGGTAGTCATGAACTGTTTTGACTGCAGCAAGAAGTCAGTGAAGGGAGTGTGAGGTTCATTGTAAGATGAGTCAGTGAAATCATCTTGTGGCAGCTGGTTATCTGAACAGATTGGGTTTTGGAAGGACTGGAAATGGCATTCAGGGGACAAGGAGATACAATTGTTGTCAAAGGTACCCAGTTTCACACAAGAATTGAAACAAGATGCTGAAGACCACGAGCCATGATACTGAGTAGACACAAAAGGAGATGTATTGTGGGATGAATCTTCATATCCTATCTTCACTTGCAAATCCATGTCAAACAAATTTCATTAGACTAGATAAGTTAAGTGATTTCTTACAATGATGTTCAGACCTTCCATTAGACTAAATAAGTTAAGTGATTTCTTACAATGATGTTCACACCTTCCACAACTGAAAACAAAAGAACTTAAGAGAACTTGTGTGACAAGATAGACTTACAGATTTTGTATTCATGTGTTGCTCCATCTGTAATTGATAATCCTTTCTTAGTTTACATTTGGATTGTAATCTTGGTACTGATTATATAGCAAGGTAGAGAATAGCTTCTAGTTGTTTCTCAGATTGGTATTGACCATTTCAAAGTAGAAGCTTCCAAAGAAAGCCACATTTGCATTTTAATTAGCAAAATGTTGATACCGCCTTCTGTACACCATGTACTCAAGGTTTCTAGGTCTTTGTTTTGTTCGAAGTCTTTTTCTGTGTCTGAAGACCGATGGGCAATTAGTAAAAGTGGGTCGCTCTCTTTTGCATGTATTGAGGTCCCATTTTGCTATTGAAATTAAAACTATTATTAATGGTTGACATAATATGGGCTTGAAAACAATGTTCAGTATAAGAGTTCAGGTGAGAATTTTTAATGTTTATAAAGGATAATCATATTGATTATAGAGTTTAGTATAATAAGTCAAAAGAATTTTTGTTGTTTTTAAGGGAAACAAAGATAATATAATAAGAAATTATGCTATATAAAAGATTAAGGAATTAAATCAATATCAAAATATACAATTATGTTAGTTGTGAATTAAATCTATAATACAAGTGTTTTTATCAAGATATATATGTTGCAGTATCCATCTCTTAGGTTTTAATTTCTTATGGTTCTTGTCACCACTGCTCAAAAGCCTTTTTTATTTATTTTTACTAGGTCTCATGTGCAAAGAACTTTCAAATGAATATTGCGAGGCACAAAAATAATTGACTAGAATGAAGGAGTAGAATTTGTTGAACTAAAGAATGAAGTGATAACTTTTATGTTAGTAGAAGCATCCACTTGTATCCCTACTCAAATATGACATAGTCCTCTAAAGTATTAGGTATTAGATCATGAAAAATTAAAGTTGTGGCCAATTGGTAAGTAGGACTCGCATTATTTCATCAAGAGGACATGGCGATATAACATAATTGGTACAAAGTAATTTTGTAAATATTATCATTAATGTCAATTGAAGATGCTTCCTTAGGATCTGTGTCATAAATTTATTCATTTAAATTCTCCATCCTCTATTTTGAGTGGTTTTCTTAAGACCAAAAATACCAAATCACATTTCATTGTCTTGACTCATGATTTACAATTTTAAGTTGCTACTTTGAGCTTGGATCATGAATCTTCACCTATTTCACCACCTCATTTAATATTTAGCACTATTAATTTGATTGTAACTCAAGGTTGAAGCTATAGAACATTTTTATGTGCATCTAGCATTAATTCTAAACTATTTGGGCATTGGTATGCAACCAAGGGAATAATTAATATGCCAAATATAGGGAAGATTTAGTCAATCATAGATGGAGACTTATGTGTTATGTATAATTGAAAAGAGAGAGTTTGTAGGCATGTGTAAAAGGGAGGAGAAGAAAAAATAAAATAAATAGAATTCATGTAGAGAAAGGTTCCTAATTGGTGTGGGTATGATAAAACAACATAATGTTCCATGGAAAGAGAAGTTAGGGGAAGAGTATTAGGGATTAAAAAATAAATAAATTAGAAAATGTATAATGTACATTCATGCATGTGTGTTCAATAAGGAAGGGACTCTAAGAAAGTATTCAACTAGTCTTTAAAGAATTTTCTTTGTCTTCTTGTGGTGAATTAGTCAAAGGGTGCATGATAAAAGTCAAATAAAGCAAAAGTTTAAAGGTAAGAAAAATTTGGGGTGTATAAAAATATAGGGTATCAAGAAATAAGATAAGAGTCTAATAATTATAAGGGAAAAACAAGAAGAGGGGTAGAGATTAAAAAGGGGGATTTTAGAGAAAAGACAAAGAAAGAGGAGCTATAAGATAAAATAAAAAATTCAATATTTTAGTTTATATTCCTATGAAAACTATGTAACTTACTATATTTATTTTATGAAAAGGAATTTTAATTTAATAGTTTATATAAAAATAAGAAAGTCTTTTATTTTATATTTCTATTTATTTTAATGAATTAAAGTTGATTGTTTATTTGTTGCTCCTACTATCATTAAGTATTTTTTTTATTCTTAGTGAAGGGAATATAGTGTGTTTACCCCACTTGAATGGAATAAAGAACACAAAAAATGATTGGAATTGTGTGGGAGCTTGCCAAGAATGCTCAAACACATGGTTTGGTCTTTTGACCTATATAGGAAGTCATATAGAATATAGAGATTGAAATAGAGTTGGAACCTCTTAAAAATGTGGGGATTAAGTGCCATCGTATGGTTTAGGACATAGGGCACACCCACTTTCAAGATATTCCACTCAAGGATAACCCTAGAGATCTTAATGCAAAGGAGAAAGAGATCTTGCAATAGGGTTGTCCTAGGAGATGAATGTAAACTAATAAGGGATTCACATCCAAGTAAGAACTTGGAAAGACAAATGTAATGAAAGATGAAATGCAAAACCCTAAATCAATGTAAAGTAACACTAAATGACCTAGAAATTCAAGTGAAACAAAACATAAATATACATAAAGGATTGTGTGCACTTGAGAATATGGAGATGGATGGAAGGAGGTATGAAACACTAGAATTTTTGCCTTTGATGCTGAGTGGGAATCATTCACCACACTGGGTGAATCAATCTAGAATCTAGGTTTTTGTGCGGGAATAGGAATCTACCAAATGGGTATCCGAATCTGCAAAAATCCAAATTTTGACTAAAACTAGGACTCATTCGCCAGAAGTGGCGAATCAGTCTAGTTAGGGTTTTTTGAAGCTTCAAAGTTTGATCTTGCTCTTCTTTGTTTGCTCTTTCCTTCCTAATTGATTTTTGGATCTAAAACCTTGACTTGCAACCCGTAGGTGTTCTCCAATATTCTCCAAGGCTTGATGACAACTTTCACAACTTTGATTGATTTGACAACTTTTCTCCAATCTTGCTCCTTAGGAAATATGCCACCTAGACCTGCAAATCACACACAAAGGAGAGGAAAAAATGTTGTTGGCTTAGTGGATAGGGGTTTTCCTTGGTCAAACCCCGTTTTGGTAATCAAACCTTGAAATAGAATGAAATAGTAATAGATAATGATAAATGAACAAAATATGATGTTGCAACTCACCAAACCCTAGCAATAAGATGCTGCAAACATGTGTGAGATGGCTCTAATGGATGCAAACCTTGACTCTTGCTTGAAGGTGATAGATCTTGAATAAAATGCTTGCTCAAGAATCATAAAACCCTACATCACAATTGTTAGCTCACAAAAGAAAGCATGATGCATGAAGTCCTTGACATGATGCTTGATGCTTGAATACTACTCTAAAATACTTGATAATCTACCCTTGAATGCTCTTATAAACACTTGAATGCACTCATGAACTCAAACTTTCTATAAGAATGAATAATTGAATGTTTGGGGTGAAAATGAGTGAAAGAAACTTGTATTTATACTCAATTATGCAAAAATTCCCAAAACTACAACACCACAAGTTGACATCAGATCTAGGAGAATAAAATCTCACCAAAAATTTGAATTAATTTTAATTTTGGGCTACACGAAACTCATTTTCCCAAGGTGGCGAATGAGTCCCACCAAGCATAATTTTTGGGACCATTTTAAAAAATGCTTAGAAAGGTGTGAAATTAGGATCGAGACCCAAAAATCTAGGTGGGACTCATTTTCCCAAGGTGGAAAATGAGTCCCAAATCACTAAATCTAGGCCACACAAGCTAAACACACCTAAATTATGATTGGCTAATGATTTGTTTTAGGATTATCCTCGAAAAGATGCATTAAATGAGGTTTGTGGCTGTAAAATAGAGCTAATTAAAGCATAAATAATCCCAATTATTAATGAAAACCCTAGAAAAGTGTGAAAGTGTGTTACAACACTTTACAACACTTCAAATAAGGTAGGATTAAGGTTTATTTTACTTAAAAAGAGGTTTATTAGGTGTAATTAATTAGTAAGACCTTAGAAAGTGTGAAAGTGTGTTACAACACTTCAAAACACTTTAGCAAGGTACCATTTAAATTCATTAGTTCACAAGAGACCAAGACCTAATTTGAGCATGTTAAACACATTTGAACACTAAGTCAAGGCACCATTAAGCCTAGTTTACAAGGAGGGCCCAAACAAGCAAGGGAAAAGCAAAAGGGATACTTTTCTATTGCCACATTTAGCCCCCACTTTAGTGAGAGGATGAACTTACTTCAAACTCACACTAATGTAGATAAACACACATCAAGAGGATTTCAAGTGTGTGAATGTTGGTGAGATGGTATGAAAACAATCAAGAGGGGTGATCAAGCCCCTAGGATCAAGATCCCATGTCAAACCAACATAGGCAAAAAATAACACACATGAAAAAAATGATATAAAGAGAATCATTAAGGAACAAGCATGCATTGTCAAAGACATAAAGAGACTGAAATAAACAGAAAAAAAAAAGAAAAAGGGGGTAGATCAAGCAACCATTTGTCCATCATGATGTTGATCAAACCGAGGTTGTTTATCCAAAAAATTAATACTCAAGGCAATGAAACTTTAGGCTATCCATTGGGTGAGAAGTCCAAGAAGGTGAGAAACATACACTCATGGTCGGTATGTGCTCACACACACATGTGAGTGGCTAAGGGAAAGTCATGCCCTCATTTGGTTTCCTGTCAAACCATACCAAGTTATACCTCTTGATAACTTTGATAAGGTGCCATGCAAAAATTATTTTTGAGCTTCATGAGACAGGAAAAAAATTGTATGCTTGGAGCTTATGAACAAACAAGATGGATCTATAAGAATAAAAGTTGTGTTATTGAAGGTGGTCATATAACTGAAAATGAAAATGTAACAATAAGAAATGTTCAAGGGAGTCTTGCTTAGTTCATGTGAGGTCTTAACTTAGGGAACATTGTGCCTAATGTCTCCAAGAGAGAACCAATCAAAGAATAGAAAATTCACAACATAGGGGATGCATTGTGTCGCATCAAGCCACTAAGAGGAATGCAATATGCTAAGATAGATCATGATCTTGAAGGGAATCACACCTAATGTCATCCACAAAGTGAAAAAAACATCATATAAAGTAAGAAGATTGCACTATGAACCATGAGAAAGAAAAATGAAAAAGAATAATACTAATGTATTCCCCCACTTTAAATAAATTGCTAAACACCATGCTATGAGCAATTACTTTAAAGTAGCATATGATAAATTATAACAATAAAGAGGACATGAGAACTTATTTGGAAATCCCTATTCCAAGTCATATGTTTTTGAGTAAAGATACATCATGCAAAAAGAAAGGACAAGAGAGGATTTTCTCCCAAAAATGAAAATCCAAACACATAAGAAATTTATGAATTTGGGGTTAGTATGTTCTTGCTACAATGTTTTTAAAGAGCTCAAAATTGTCATCATTCCCCAAATATGCATAGAACTGGAAGAATGACACAAAGAGAGTGAAAAAAAAGAAAAAAAATTTCAGGTCAACATGGAAGGGACATGAATGTCTTGATGCCTTGCATCATCCCCAAAAGGAAAACATAAGATAAAGAAAAGATAAAGAAAAAGCAAAGGAAAAGGGTTTTGGGTCAAGAAGGAAGAGACATGAATGCCTCGATGCCTTGCATCATCCCTAAAAGGAAAACAAAACACAAATGAAAAAGGTAAAATGTGAAGAGATAAAAGGTATATAACATATAGAAGAATGAAGGTACAATTAGAGGAATGACACAAAGAGAGAGAGAGATACATGTCCAACAGAGCAACATGGGGGATCACATTATACACATGCAATCATAAAAAAAAAAGAAAAAAGAAATAAGTGTTAGTAAGGAACATGTGAGTCAACCTAAAGAAGTTCATCCACATCCCAGTTGTGTTCATTATATACCAAAGGCGAGAAAATAGCCAAAGGGATAATAGCAAGTGCCAAACTAGGACCATCACCAGGCTAAACACTTTTCTTAAGAGAATTGTCGTTTAAGCTCATAGAAGAGGAAAAAAGTGTGTTCAATTCATTATGCACCTCTTCATAAATTTTAGCAACTTCCTCATCGTCATCTAAGTTAATCACAATAGGAGGTCGAATGATAATGTCTAAAGAGGGGTTTGACTCTTGTTGTAGTTGTTGTATTGGATTGTTTTGTTTTAGGGCGGGGGTAGATTCACCATGCATTGATTTGAATAGTCAAGTTTGGATTTTTATTTTCTTTGTTTATTTCTTCATGTAACCTGCAAGCAAGGGCACAATGTCGATGCCTATATGCTCTAGCACCTCTGTTTCTTTTAGTTTGATTTTCAAGTTGTGTGTGTACGAGCGGGTTGATCAACCATAGGTTTCTTTTCTTCCCTAAGGGGAGGAACAAAAGGTACCACATGGGTTGTTCAATGACTTTCTCTTTGACTTTGTAAACTTGTTTTATTCTAGGAGGTGTGATGGGATTGGTTTCGTTATCTCTTGGTATTTTCTAGGAAGGAGGTGAAGGTTCTGTCTTAGGTTGGTGTTGGTTGTTTGGAATTTATTTAGGCTCAATCATAGTTTCATCTAGGATGGTAGGCTCGATGGTGGGTGGGGACATGTTTTAGAGGGATAGTTCTACTATCTTCTTTTCCTTGAACTTTTGATAAGACTAGAAAATAAGTCTTCTCGTGATTTTATAGGTTCCATAGGCTTGAGCCAAAATAAATCTAAGGAAAAGTTACCTTTGGAGGACAATGGGTTAAAGCCACTATGATGGATGGTAAATATTTCATTGTCAAAGGGAAACTTTAAATGCACAACTAAAGGGACAACTTTAATGGAGCAAAGTCATGGATAGCCTAGCTTCACACAAAATTGGTCCAACTATGGGATGATGTAGAATGAGATATCTAATGTTTTCGGTCCTATTTGCAATGTTAAGGTGATCGATCCTATCATAGGGAAAGCGAAACCATTATGCATCTTGATCCATGCTTTTAGTTTATCATATATATCTTGGTAGAGTTCATGTAGAAGTAAGAATTCCTCAGTGATCATGTTCTTTCCACAGATGGGATCTATCAATATTCCATTAGTGGTCTTATCATAGATACAACCAGCTATATAAAGAGGACCATTGGGTGCACATGTGTTTAAGTGTATCTTTAGAGGAATGGAATATATCACTCCTACCATGCCATCCATTGGATTATCTACAGAATCATGTTGAGTAGTGTTATTGTTGTCATCATTCATATTAACATTCATCACATCATTCTTTTTAGTTTTGCTAGCTTTGACAAATAAAATTTTATAATTAGGCATAGGGTTAGTGAAAATTTGCAAGTTTTGGTTAGGAGGGGCAACAAAATTATTTCATTGATCACTAACACCTCCAACGAAAAGATGACTAGAATCGATGAGGTCTTGTACAAGATGTTCAAGATGCTTACAATGTTCTGTGTCATGTCCATTTTGTTGGTGATAATGGTAGTAAGAATTTGGTCTATAGCTTGTGAGTAATGGCTTATTAGGATTGAGTGTTTTAATAGGAGGTAAGGTAATCATCTCCTATTCTATGAGTTGGGACATTGTGTTCTGAAGGGTATCAGGTAAGGGATTGAATTGTATTTTTGGGTCTCCATAGCTAAAGGGTATCACAACTTTAACAACAACTACTTGGTTATTGAAATTCTGAGTTGGTTGTTGAGGGGGGTTGAATTGAAGGAACCCTTTGTTCTATTTTCTGAAAGGTTGGGAATTATTTTGGTTTGCAGGCTCAAACTTCTCAGTTCGGGTAGAAGTGGATTTTGTATCTTGAATATTAACCGAATTTTGATAATCATAGAGGGCAGTACACAAGTGCATAAAGGATAGAAATTTCATCATGGTAAGCTTGTCTTGCATCTTTATTTGCAAATTTTCTATGAACATCTTTTGAAGGTAAGTATTGGAACCTTGACATCAATTTGGGAATAAAGCAATTGATAGTGTGAGATATTAAAGTCAGATATATTTTCTTCTTCTTTTTTCTTGCATCTCATCAAATTGGCTAAGGTCATCTTAGGAGTAATATGCACTTGGAAATGGTTAACAAATGCCTCAACAAGTTCATTGAATGAAAAAATTGAGTTGTTCAGTAAAGAAGAAAACCATTCCAAGGTAGTATCTTTCAAGGACCTAGGGAAAATCTTAGCCAAGAGTTTATCATCAAGGACAAAGTCACTACATACACTACATAAGGTAGTATAAGCATTAACATGGCTAGAAGGATATCCCTTTCCTCCATATTTCTTGAATCTAGGAAAATCTACACCTTGTGGCATTAGTGTTCGCAATATCTCCAAGGACAATGGACTAATTTTGACATAATATGTGGGTGGGCCATTTTAATTTTGATTGATGGTGGAAATTTGTTTTTGAAGGGATGAAACGGTTTGGAAGAGTTGATTAATTAGAGGTTCACTACTTGTGTTATGAGATGGAGGTGAAAAAGGTGAGAGGGTGTATGTGTTTGAGGGACAAGTGAATGGAATACTTATAGGTGGTAAAGTGGTAGGAGATAAGACATGCAATGCCACAAAGGAACTAGGGATGCTAGCGGAAATACTCAAGGAATCACATTACTAGTTGGTTGCATTGTTATTGTGACTTGAGGGTTGGTATAGGTAGGTATTGAAGCAATTGTTGTGGGAGGAGAAATTTGACTTCCTCCTTGGCTTGTGACATTGCTTGTAAGTAAAGGAAAACTATTTGTTGAAGTGAGATGTTTCCCAAAGATTTGAATGATGTTTTTCACAAGGTCAAGTCCATCTTCACTTTCAAGGATGTGGTGAATGCTATCTATAGGGTGGTTGTAGTTGAAATGTTGTCATTTTGCACTTGATGTTGTAAGTTTTCTAGGTATTTATGGATTTGAATTATGTTTTCTTGCGGGATACTTTCATTCCTTGTTTCAACATACATCACATTACTTGAAGGAAAAGAGTTGTTAAGGGTATGGTCCATACCTAGTGTACTAGTGTCAATAATAGGAGTGAAAGAGCTAGAAAACCCAAGGTCCACAACAATTGTGCTATCATGAAATGACATGAGTCTCAAACTTCATCTCACTACATGTTAGGAATTGCATACAAAATATATCAATTAAATGTAGATAAAGATTAAGTAGAGGAATGAAAAATACACAAAAATAATAACAGCAAGAGAAAAGTTTAACATGGTTCACCTAAACTTAGGCTACATCCACCAATAGCGAGTCGAATATTGTTATCCAACAAACTGAATCGATTACAACTAGCAATCCTTGCAACGTAGTACCACTACAAATGCTACAATACAATATCAATGGAAACTCTAACCCTTAGGCATTTTATCAAGACTTATATCAATTACAAAATTGGGTTTTTTTATGTTAGCCAATAGAAAATAACTCTCAATGCCTTTATAAAATAATAAAATTTATTTGAGGTTTTCTTCCCATCGACCCCACCCTGTATTGTGATAGGGAGAGCGCCAGGGGTGCTACCCCTTGACCCTATCTTGGGGGTGCTGCCTCCAAACCCCCATTAAATAATTTGGGAGGAAATTGCACTGATAAAAGTGGAGAAAATTTAACTTCCGAGTCTGATTAGGGTCCATATAACAAAAAAATACCACTTGGAGATAGATTATACTACACACCATATCATCTCCCACTTGGAGACTGATCATAACACTGCTAACCCTATAGCTCCCATTGGAAATAAGCACCCTGGACCTTTCTAATTTGATTTTATTGTTTTTCAGTCTTGAAGACCAATCAAAGCTAAAGAAGAGCTCAACTTGGATCCCTTGTCACTGCCTTTGTAAACATATCCACTGGATTGTCATTTGTATGTATCTTTTCCAACCTTAACTCTCCATCATCCAACACCGACCGAATGAAGTGATACCTCAACTGTATGTGTTTGGTCTTTGAATGCAAGGCATAATTCTTTGCAATATGTATGGCACTCCAACTATTTGTAAACAAATAACTATTGGCCTATTGTTTACCCAATTCTTCCATGAAAGATTGCAGCCATATCAGCTCCTTGCTTGCCTCTGTTGTAGCTACATACTCTTCCTTCGTAGTGGATAAAGCAACCACTTTTTGCAACCATGAGATCCAACTCACTGTTGTCCCACCTACAGTAAAGACATAACCTGAAGTACTCTACCTAGTATCAATATCCCTTACCAAATATGTCTACATAACCTGCTAAATCAGTATTAGAGCCCCCAAAACATAAATGTTTATTGAATGTACCTCTCAAATACTCAAGAACCCATTTTACTACATTCCAATGCTCCAATATGGGATTACTCATATATGTACTTACGACCCATACAACATGTACAATATTTGGTCTCATGCATACCATGGCATACATTTAAATTTCTATAACTGAAGCATATGGTACCTTGGAAATTTTTCTTCCTCATCTTGTATCTTTGGACACATCTCCTTAATCAATTTCAAATGATTAGGAAAAGGTGTGCTGATAGTTTTTTCATTCTCCATATGGAATCTCCACAACACCTTTACAAGATAATCAACTTGAGATAGAGTCAATTTTTTGTTTTTCCTATCTCTTCAAATTCTCATACCAAGGATTTGTTTTGCTGCCTCCAAATCCTTCATAGAAAATTATTTTGTTAATTTTTGGTTTAACTCACTTATGTGATCCATGTTAGACCCCACTACAAGCATGTCATCAACATATAAACATAAAATAATGTAGTTGTCATTATCCAATCTCTTAAAATAAACACAATGGTTAGAATTACACCTATTGTAGCCTTGCTCAGCCATAAAGCTATCAAATTTCAAGTACCATTACCAAGGTGCTTGTTTCAAGCCATATAAACTCTTCTTCAATATGCACAACAATTTCTCCTTACCTTTGACCTCAAATCCTTAGGGCTATTCCATATATATCTCCTCCTCCAAATCACCATGGAGAAAGAAAGTTTTCACATTTAGATTTTCCAAATGTAAATCTTCAACAACCACAATACTTAAAATAGTACAAATAGAAGGTCATCTTAACAACCAGAGAAAAAATTTCAGCAAAATTAATGCCTCTTTTTGTGCAAATCCTTTTACAACTAACCTGGCTTTAAATATGTTCTTACCTCCATCTACCTCTTTCATCCTATAAACCCATTTGTTTGGTAAATCATTTTTACCCGTAGGCAACTTACATAATTCCCAAGTCTAATTTTTCAACAAGGAGTCCATTTCTTCTTTCATTGCAAGCTCCCACCAAACCTTTATATCCACCTGCATAACTTCATCATAACTTCTGATTCATCGACATTTGTTAAAAAAATAGAATACAAAGAGGGATAAAACCTTTTAGGAGGTCTACTTAGCCTTGTTGACTGTCTAATATTCATTGCAGTTTGTGGTATTTCTTGTTGTTGTTGTGGAGCATGAGGAACTACTGGAACATCACTATATGGAGTATCGTCCAACACCAAAAAATCCTTTTATTTCTTCTCATGCTACTGCAATTGATCTTTGTACAACACCTTCTCATTGAATACAACATCCCTGCTTCTCACAATTTTTAGATTTTTAACATCCCAAATCCTATAACCAAATTCATCAATGCCATATCCAACAAAGATACATTTTTTTAATTTTGCATCTAGTTTGGTTCTATTTTCAAAATCTACATGTGTAAATGCTTCACATTTGAAGGTTTTGAGAAAAGAATAACTCTCCTTTTTACCTGTCCATGCTTCCTCTATAACACCACAACCCAAAGGAACTGAAGGACCTCGATTAATTAAATATATAATGACATTGACAACCTCTTCCCACATGTTTAAATGCAGCCCAACATGCAATCTCATGCTCCTTTCACACTCCATTATTGTCCTAAACATGCACTCAACCACTCCATTTTCTTATGGAGTCCTTGTAACTGCTTTCTACCTACGAATTCCATTAAAGGAACAACAATCATCAAATTCTTTGCTGCAATACTCACCACCATTATTAGATCTAAGACATTTCAATATTTTTCCCATCTCATTCTCAACCAAGCTTCTCCATTTATTAAATGTTTCAAATATATCATATTTTTGTCTTAGGAAATAAATCCAAACCTTCCTAGTTGCATCATCTATGAATGTAACATAATACTGAGAGCCACCAAGAGAAGATACTTGAGTTGGTCCCCATACATCTGTATGCACAAGCTTCAATTTTCATCTTTCTTTTTCTTCCCATCCTTGAGAAAACTAACTCTTTTTTTTTCCACATACACAACTTTCATAGAAATCCATATTAATACATTTCAGACCTGGTAAAACTTTCCTAGAATGAAGTACTTTCATACCTTTTTCACTCATATGCCCAAGTCTGTTATGCCACAGTGTTATCTTAGGACTTGCAACAACTATTTCAATCTCTTCTTGCTAACCTACAACAACTGTTCTTGAACTTGTTTGTTTTTTCTTTGCAACAACTAAAGTATAAGGAACAGTATGACCTGTACAAAGATATAAGGTGCCTACTTTCACATCTTTTTCTACTATTAAGGAACCTCTTGAAACCTTCCAATTTTTATCACTAAAAGTAACTATGCAACCTTCATCAACTAGATGACCTGCTAAAATTAAATTCCTACTTAGCCTTGGAACATGCCTTACCTATTGTAGTAGCCAATAATTCCCATTCTACAACTTAATCTTAATTCTTCCCTTTCCAACAATATGACAGGGTTTGTTATCTTCCAAATAAACCAACCCAAAATCCCCTTGGACATAATCAAGAAAATAAATTCTATGAGGTGTAGCATGAAATGAGGCCCCTGAATCTAAAACCCATGAATCATCAACATTATCTAGGGAAAGAATCAAAGCATCATCTTCAGATTTATTACTTACCACATTTTCCTCCTTATTGCCTTTTTTTTTTTCTCCTTCTTTATTCTTCTGAGACCAATAATCTTTCTTCAGATGACCTGGTTTTCCATAGTACCAACAATCCTTTTTTCCTCTGGATTGGGACCTCTTGTCCTTTTATTTTCCTCATGACTTCCCATGACCTCTAGAGCCTTTTCCTCCCTCCTTTGATCTACCCCTGCTTTCTGCATTCAAAACACTACCTGATATGGATCTATCTAAGCCTTTCCTATGAATTTCATCACTTAGAATAAAACCCACAACATCATCAAATTTTAGGGTATTTGAACCAAGAACAAAGTTACTAACTGTCATTACCAAACTATTCTAGCTTTCAAGCAAAGAACATAATATCAAGAGAGCTCTAACTTCTCCGCCAAATTTAATATTTATAGAAGTCAATTGACTAAAAATTATATTAAACTCATTTAAATGATTTGTCATAGATCCACCTTCAATCATTTTTTAGATTAAATAAATGCTTCATGAGAAATACCTTATTGAGGCTAAGGGTTTTTCATACAATTTAGCCAAAGCTTTCATTAGTTCATCTATTTTATTCACTTCTATTATATTGAATGCCAGAGATGGTTCCAGGCACAACCAAATGGTTCCTAGTGCCTTTCTATCTAGAAGATTCTAATCCTCATTAGTCATTGTTTCTAGTTTCTTGGCTATTCCTTCCAACGGCCTCAATAAATCATTTTGATAGAGATAATCCTCCATCTTCATCTTCCATAAATGATAGTTCTACCCATTGAATTTATCTACCTTCAATTTACCCTCGTCCACCATTGCTACCACTTAACCATGAGATTCCCACTCAACCATGAGACCTTCCTACAAATGATAATCGAACAAACCTAGCTTTGATACCACTTGTTAGGAATTTCATGTAGAAGATATCAATTAAATGTAGATAAAGATTAAACAAAGGAATGAAAAATACACAGAAATAATAACAACGAGAGACAATTTTAATGTAGTTCATCCAAAATTGGGCTACATCCACCAATAAATAGTCAAATATTATTATCTAGCAAATCGAACCAATTACAACCAACAATCCTTGCAACTTAATACAATTGCAAATGCTACAATACAATATCAACAGAAACCCTAACCCTTAGTCATTTATCAAGACTTATGTTAGTTACAAAATAGGGTTTATTTTTTGTTAGCCAATAGAAAAATAACTCCCAATGCCTTTATAAAATAATAAAATTTGTTTGAGGTTTTGGGGGTGTTTCCCCTTGAACTCGCCTTGTATCATGACATGGATTGCGCCAGGGGCATTGCCCTTGGACCCCACAAGGGGTGCTACTGCTTGACCTCATCTTGGGGGCGCTACCCCAAAACCCACGTTAAATAATTTGGGGGGAAACCACACCAATAAAAGGGGAAAATTTAACCTCCAAGTCTGACTAGGCTTCATATAACAAGACTATAGTATTAGTAATAGGACACCAAATACTCATATAAGGGATACTTAATGCAAGTTGGATGCAAATGCAATATAAGCTAAGAATAATGAAATGACTATAACAAAAAATCTAGAAACTGAAATAAAAAGCTATAAACAACAAACAAAAGCTTAGAAATGTTGTTTTAAATGCCAAAAAATGCAATGCAGATATGCATAGGGACTGATTCACCTAAGGTGGCGAATGAGTCCTAGTAGGGATTTTCTTCAAAATTCTCAAGACTTTTTAATTGATTTTTATGATTTTTATGTTGTATGATGTAAATCCTAAGTGTAAATGCAGATTTTGTATGAATTTCAATGAAATAAGATGCAAAAATGCAAGCTATATGAACTTTCACTAATGCAAAATTAGAAAACCCTAGAATACAAATTAACTAATGCAATGTTAATGCAAGCCAAATCTAGGATGATGATGTACTCAAAATCAGAATTATGATGTTCTAAATGCATCTTCACTAAAATCAAACCTCTTGAAATGGTGGATGAATGAATCCATCTTCACTAAAATCAAACCTCTTGAAATGGTGGATGAGTGCTATCTTATGGTTTAGGACATAGAGCACACCCACTTTCAAGATATTCCACTCAAGGATGACCCTAGAGATCAAAATGCAAAGGAGAAAGAGATCATGCAATAGGGCTATCCTAGGGGCTGAATGTAAACTAATAAGGGGTTCACCACCAAGTAAGAACTTGAAAAGACAAATGTAATGCAAGATGAAATGAAAAACCTACTTCAATGTAAAGTAACACTAAATGACCTAGAAATGCAAGTGAAACAAAATAGAAATCTACAGAAAGGATTGTGTGCACCTAGGAACCTAGAGATGGATAGAATGAGGTCTAAAATACTAAAATTTCTTTCTTTAATGCTAAGTGGGACTCATTCACCAAGTTGGGCGAATCAATCCAAAATCTAGGTTTTTGTGTGAGAACAAGAATTTTCCAAATGGGTATCAGAATTTGCAAAAATATGAATTTTGATTGAAATTGGGACTCATTCGCTAGAAGTGGTGAATTAGTCCAGTCAGGGTTTTCTGAAGCTTGAAAGTTTTATCCCACTCTTCTCTATTTTCTCCATCCTTCTTTATTGATTTCCAGATTCAAAACCCTGATTTGCAACTTGTAGGTGTTCTCTAATTTTCTCTAAGGCTTGATGACAACTTTGACAACTTTGAATGATTTTCCAACTTTTGTCCAATCTTTCTCCTTAGGAAATTTTCCACCTAGACTGTAAATCACACACAAAGGAGAGGGAAAAACGTTGTTGGGTTAGTGGATATGGGTTTGCCTTGGTCAAACCCCGTTTGGGTAATCAAACCTTGAAATAGAATGAAATAGTAATGGAGAATGATGAATGAACAAAATATGATGTTGCAACTCACCAAACCATAGCATTAAGATGCCGCAAACATGTGTGAGATGTCTCCAATGGATTTAAACCTTGACTCTTGCTTGAAAGTGCTAGATCTTGAATGAAGTGCTTGCTTGAATCATAAAACCCTACATCACGATTGTTAGCTAAAAAAAAGCATGATGCATGAAGTCCTTGACATGATGCTCGATGCTTGAATGCTACTCTAAGATACTTGATAATCTACACTTGAATTCTCTTGAATTCTCTTTTAAACACTTGAATGCACTTGTGAACTCAAACTTGCTATAAGGATGAATACTTGAATGCTTGGGGTGAAAATGAGTGAAAGAAACTTGTATTTATACTCAATTATGCAAAAATTATTGAAATTACAACACTACAAGTTGACATCAAATCTAGGAGAAAAAAATCTCGCAAATTTTTTTAATTAATTTTAATTTTGGGTCACACAGGACTCATTCACCCAAGGTGGAAAATGAGTCCCACCAGGCATAATTTTTGGGATCATTTTTTAAAATTCTTAGAAAGGTGTGAAATTAGGATTGGGAGCCAAAAATCTAGGTGGGACTCATTTTCCCAAGGTGGAAAATGAGTCTCAGATCACTAAATATGGGCCTCACAAGCCAAAAGAACCTGAATTATGATTGGCTAATGATTTTTGTTGGGAATATCCTCAAAAAGATGCATTAAATGAGGCTTGTGGATGTAAAATAGGGCCAATTAAAGAAAATAAATCCCAATTATTAATAAAACCCCTAGAAAAGTGTGAAAGTGTGTTACAACACTTTACAACACTTCAAAGAAGGCATGATTAAGGTTTATTTTAGTTAAAAAGAGGTTTAGTAGGTGTAATTAATTAATAAGACCTTAGAAAAGTGTGAAAGTGTGTCACAACACTTTAGCAAGGTACCATTTAAATTCATTAGTTCACAAGGGACCAAGAGCTAATGTGAGCATGTTAAACACATTACAACACTAAGTCAAGGCAACATTAAGCCTAGTTTATAAGGGGCCCAAAAAAGCAAGGGAAAAGTAGAAGGGATACTTTTTCCATTGCCACAAGAGTGTGCTATTATCCTATGTACATCTAGGATTAAGAAAAATTGAAATAAATTTATGATCATAAAATCCTAGATCTACAAGGATTGATCAACTAGTGTGTAAATGAAATTAGATAAAGGATTTTGATGGTTACCAAGAGATTTTTTAATAGAAATATAGAAGGAAATAATAAAGAAGAGGCACAATATTATTCAAAAAATAAAATAACTTTTAAAAATAATATTATCACTATGATGTAGGAGGGAATACTAAGTGCATGGAGTTGTCAATGAGAATCTAAT
>VDFB02087750.1:0-21291 GCA_007258455.2 Sequoia sempervirens | reverse complement strand
TGAGAAAAAAATAATTGGAAACTAGAAACAGAGATATTTCCATCCATATATGATAATCCATTATTTGATCCCATAAAAGTCCATACAAAACACAACTTCAGCCTGGTAACAATGTAAAAATCAGAAAATGCATACCAAACTTGAGGTTTCCATTCATTTAACCTCAAAAATGATGTCTCCAACCCTCAATTCGAGTTTTTGAGTGTGTATTTATACATTTAAAAATAAAACCAACCATTTTCAACTACCTTTTGATTAGTTTGTTGAAAAAACACCTTAATGATACTTTTTGACAAGTTGCTTGACAACTTTTTTTGAGCAACTTTTACAATTTTTACAATATAGACCAACTTTAAACATTATTTGAAAAATGACTTAAAATATGACTTACTAAGACTCAAACACCTCTAAATTTTTTTTATAAACCTTATTATAAGACTCAATAAACAAAATAGATAAACTATTTACAAATGGCCTTATGGAGGCAAGAAATCAAATAGGTGCTCTTGCACCAAACTCCCGAGGGAAAAAGAATTCAAGCCCCTTTGAATTGTCTTCTTCCTGATCTTCCAATTACTTTGCACTTTTTCCTTCATCTTGTCAAGTATTCTTGGTTCCTTCTTCCTCTTCTTCTTAAACCATCTCTTCTCCATCATCTTCTCAACTTCTAGGCTCCAAAACTCTATTTCTTGTGTATAAACCTTAGTAGCATCATCTATATCTTCATTCTCATCATTAGAGTACCATAAAGCAACATGTTCACCATAACCATAACTTGAATCATACTCTTTCAAACCTTCATATACCTCATTAGAAAACAAATCTGCAACATCTTTATTAACAACTTTATTATCAACAACAACTTGATCATGAATATCAAAATCAATGTTATCAACAACTTTATCATCATCAACTTGAGTATCAATAGAAAGGTTATTAGTAACATCAACAACCTTCTCAACTTGTTCATCAACAATAATTTCATCAACTACTTGAGTACCAACAACAACCATATCATTAATCTCAACATCAACATGTTCATTTTCAAACACAATTGGAATATCATGCATCTCAACTTGTAACTTACCTTGCTCAACTTGAATAGTAGATTTAAACTTTACTCTTCCTCATTTGCTGCCTTCTTCTGTTTTCTTTGCTTCTTCATAATCTTCTTTAGAGGCCATCTTAACCTCTTTGATAATGGTATATTCCAACTCCTTAGTTCTTTCTTAAGAATTTGGTGTTCTTTTTCTAATCTTTCCAACCTTTTGCTCATCTCTTCCATGACTTTCTCAAACTCTATTTGTCTTGCCTTCTTTCTCTCCATCTTTCTCAAATCTTTTTCCTCTCTTTACTTATTCCTTTGTGAATCCTCAGCCTGCAAACATCTTTCCAATCTTCTCAACAAATCCATCTCCACAAGCAAGTCTCTCCTTGCTTCCACTTCACTTTGCCACACCTAGGCAATTAGGTTCCTTCCTCAACCTGCACAACACACAACCACAAACACCAAACCAACAAACTTCACCAGCCCATATCTTTTCTAGGATTTGATACCAATTTGATGTAGAGCTAGGAGGATTCACAACACATCTCACAAACCTTCAATAATAATCCAAAACAATATTTGTATAACACATGCTATTAGGTATTGTATATCACATTGGAAACATAACTATGGCAGCCCACAATTTATTGCCATGAACAGTCATTAATAACTTTTGAAAATGAATATGAATCCAACTCTCTGGTGAGACAATGTTCATATTTATATATTCTTTCTCATCCAATTCTTATGAAGATCCAACAGTGGAAATAAAAGTTATTGTATTTTTCTCAAAATTGCAAACCCTAGGTAGGGTTCAAACCTGCCCTCACAAAAAAGGTCATAACTCATTCAAATCTTAATGAAATTTGATGATACTCGAAGCAAATGAAATTAGATTCACATGGAAACAAAATACAATTGGGTTTAGGTCCAAAATATATATTTTATATTCCGTACCATCACACTTTTTAGACTGTAAATTCTGCACAATATTGTTAGAATAGGAAGTCTCACCAAAATACTCATATCTTCCACAAAACTTGATAAAATTCAATGAGAAAAAAATAATTGGAAACTAGAAACAAAGATCTTTCCATCCATATATGATACTCTATTATTTGAATTCATACTAGGCCGTACAAAGCACAAAGCCTGGTAACAATGTGAAAATCAAAAAATGGACACAAAACTTGAGGTTGCCATTCATCAAACTTCAAAAATAATGTTTCTAACCCCCAATTCGAGTTTTTGAGGGTGTATTTATACATTTACAAATAAAAACAACCATTTCCAACTACCTTTTGATTAGTGTGTTGACAAAACCCCTTAATGACACTTTTTGACAAGTTGTTTGACAATGTTTTGAGCAACTTTTACAATTTTTCAATATGGACCAACTTTTAAATATTATTTGGACAAAATGACTTAAAATATTACTTACTAAGACTCAAACAGCTCTCAAATGGTTTTATAAAACTTATTATAATACTCAATACACAAAATAGATAAACTATTTACAAATGGCCTTATGGAGGCAAGAAATCAAATAGGTGTTACTGCACCAATTGTCCATAACTGGCCTAATTAGGCTCTCTTTAATCATTCAATTTGAAAAAAAAAAAAAGAAGACTCTCTTACACTCTTAAATTAGTTCCATGGCATGTAAAATACACTATTTTAATGACTCTTCAATGTCTTTTTAGCCTTTCAAGGAAGAAAATACCAAACACTCCAAATACTGTTCAATCTAGGCCTTTTGACAACTCTGTCTTGACAGGATAGTTAATTAATGGTCTCCAAATACTCATAAATTCACCAATCCCTATCTTGTAATGGAGTCACCTATTCCCAAAAACCTTTGTAAAACAAAATTACACAACAACAACTCATATTCCACAAACAAAACTCATCAAGTCACCAATGTATAGAGTCATTTACAAATTTTACACATTTTCTAGCCCTTGGGCTTCATGATAACTACAAAAAACCACCTTATCACACTCTTCAACCTTCACATCATTTATAATACTCATAAAAAATTCCTCTCACCAATTTTTAGAATTCACATCATTTAGAATACTCATCATTTGGAACAAACTATGTAGAAAAAAAAAGTTGCAGAATGGAAAACACGTAGGGTTGTCCCTCACCTTTGAAATCATGTTCTAAGAGAATAGTTTTTGTTATGTAGACTGTAACAAAACAATGTATTAAATTTCACCTTCATTTTTTATAACAACCCATTACTTGCAACAAACATTCCATTTCAATATTCTTATACATTTTGAAGAGAAGATGCAAAAGAAAAGTTGCATAATGGAAAACACAGAGGGTTGTCCCTCGCTTCTCAATTCTTCTTGAAAGACAACAATTTTTGTTATGCAAAATATAACAAAATAGTGTATTCAAGTTCACCTTCAAATTTTATAACAATTTGCATCACACAGTGAAATGTAAAAACATTTCAAGCCAATATTATACAATCTGAAGAAAATTACAATCCACATTTAATATTGCTAACATTGAGAACTATGTCAACCATTTATGAACAAGTATAATCTCTGCTTTCTCAACATCTAGAAGGATTTTCCGCACTCTGATTGTCAAGGTGGAATTGATAGCATACAACATTGGCACCTCGTAATTCACATGTAGCAGCTTGAATGAGGGCCTGACATAGTGGATCTCAAACCTAACAATGTGGTTGAATTTGAACACAGCTAGAAACCATTCCTCCACATGACCTATGTGATTACTAATTAGAGATTCCCCCTTGAGGAATCTCATAAACCCCATGCTTAGTTGGTCTATAAGATTGTGCTTGCGTATGATAACTGTTGGTTTAATGCACACCTTCCAAATGCATCTAGCTAGGAAAAGGTCTCGAATTTCTATGTAAAGAGACATTGGCTAATCACATAAATTTACTATCTCTATTTGTAGATTGTAATATTGAACGTCCATGCACATATGTTCCCATACACCAAAGACGATGTTGAAGAAGTGAGCATAATTATCATAGTGCAAATCTATGTGCTTTAGCCCTTTTCTATTAATTCTCCTTAACATATTTTCTCACAACCTATACGAGAGGCTCAATTCCTCAATTCGAGCAAGAATATTGCTTGGAAGATATGGGTGGTAGTTGGTAAACCAACTAGCCACCCATGCTTGTGAACTGTGGGACATCTATAGAACTGCAACAAAAGGTACTAAAATTCTTGAAATGAAAGACAAAACAACTTTTTCAGAAGGTACGCCTACATTCTCTACTTAGAAAGACATTGTCAATGCAATGGAAATAGTGAAAAAGAAGCGGGCAAAGTGGAAGATATACATAATGTTAGCACTGAAGAGATTGTAGCTATTGTTTGGAACTTAATGAGGTAGCACGTGCAATATCTCCAATGGGCATATGGAAATGCATGAGTCGAATAGAAGGAAGAACAATGCCTGAAAGGAAAGACAACAAAAATTTCAGCACATACAACAACATTATCTAATTAGAAACACACGAAACAATTGCTAAAAAAATTCAAAGCAAAACAAAACTTTTCATAACGAACTAACTGTGTACAGATAGTTTCTTTTTGAACATGGAAAATAATGTAAGCATTCTATTTGTTGCAATCAAATGAGTTGAACTAATGAATTATAGAAAATATATTTTTGTAGTTTATATTCATATCGCTGATTATATTCATTGCACTTATGTATCTTTATAACTCAAAGAATTACTTCCCATTGCATAACTAAAAACAAGATGTTGATGCATGACAACCCTTACTTTCACCAAACATTCCATTTCACTATTTGTTCATATGTTTTGAACATAAAATGCACATAACAGTTGCATGATGGAAAATATAGTGGGTTATGAATCATTTCCTATTTTATGCAGACTATAACAAAACATTATTTTCAAGTTCACCTTCTTGTTTTATGACAACCCTTACCTTCAAAAAAACACTCCATTTCAATATTTGTTCATATGTTATGAACAAAAAATGCACATCACAGTTGTAGGATGGAAAATAGAGTGGGTTGTGACTCACTTCTTATTTTATGCAGGTTGTAAGAAAATAATGTTTTTCATTATAGGTTAGCAGACTCAAATTTTTCAACTTAAGTATCTCAAAATCTTAAGAACCCTTGGAAATAATCATCATTGTAGAGACCCATTTTAGTGCCCTTGAACATACTTCAAACCCACACATGACTCTTTTGGAACAACTTGCACAAAAATAAAAAATAATGCTATCCACAAGGCTAATTAGGCCAAAGTTACAAAGAGACACCACTCTAATCATAGAACCAACCCATGAAACCAATGGGGCAGCTTTCACTAGCCCTCAAAACCACCAAATCCACCCTTGGTTTGCAGAGATTATTTCCCAAATGCCTATTCATGAAACCCTTGTTTTAAGCCATTGACATGAGGGTAACTTGGAAAACTATATTCCACTCTTTATGAAACCTTCAAACCAACTCAAACACCTTTATTCAGGCTTGGACATGATTAAAAGAATAAGGGATATCATTTCCCTCACCTTTTTGATGAAACCCTAACCTTAAACCTCACTTTTCATGCTCTTTTCCACTCACAATCTACATGGACAACAATTCAAACAGCCTAATTCATTTCTCCCTTTAGAAAACCATCATCTCAACAACAAAAAAACCTATTAAAATCATTCCCCAAGTCACATAGATCACATCATTGATTACATTCATATTGCTGATTACATCCATTGCATTGCACATCTTTCATAAGGCAACTTTTAGTTTCAGTCTCGGTAGACTTAAATCCTCACAACCAAACATTCAAACAACACCCTTTTAGGTCTACTCACCATTATCTAATGACCTTTCCAAATGTGTTATGTGATTTTTCAAGAGCTCGGAAGGTGTTGTAGGTGATTTTGTGTGTTGCCATGCATGGCAAGAATAAGTGGTTTTAGGTGAAATATGGTGGTTTTAGTAAGTGAATGTCTATCAAACTTGGGGGAAACAAAGTTTAAGGTAAGATTAAGTTTTTTCAGGCTTAATTAGTCATGTTTGAAGAGTGTGTAGAGAGTGGGAAGCTTGGGAACATTGACTTCCATAAAAACTTCATGAAAAATGTCTCAAAATGAGGCTTTAGTGAAATAGTGTCTTGGGAAGCATATCTTTCAAAAGTAATTGTGGATTTGTTGGTTTTAGTCACTAGTTAATGCTGCCCCATCAAAATTTCAGGTTTGGGAAGAGTTAAAATATGAGTCTCTTTGTAAAATAGGCCTATTTTGGGGTCCAGGACAACGAAGAAGAGCTTGTTTGAAGTGTTTGTTCCAAAAGAGCCTATTGAAGTTTTGTAGTATGTTTGAGTTGGGAATAATGGGTGTTTCAAAGTGTGAAGAGTTGGGTGATTAAGTTATTGGTGTGTAAAGTTGAGCGGGAATTCCATTGAAACTACATTGAAACCCCATAAGCTATTTGCTGTTGTAGAAACCCATTTGTGCCAATTTTAACATATCACAAATTTAGATGTTATTGTTTTGAAAAGAATGCTTGAAAACATGACTATACCACTAGAAATGTACTCAATTAGCCAAAATTTACAAAGGAGGAGGTCTTAAATCATCATCAAAACACCTAATGACTTCAAATAATCCTTTAACAAGTCTAAAAACTTAGAAATCATCTACTTTTAGGAATAGAAAGGCTCAAGCAAATGTTGATCTACTAAACCCTTACTTTATGCACAAAAAAAGCTCTAAAAAATAAGGGTTTAATAGAATACTGTATTCCAAACATTCCCATGCTCTGCCACTGTATGAAACATGTTTAGAAATGTCTGCCCATGCTTTAGGAACAAACTTTCAGCCCCATTGAATTTCTTGATCTTTGCACTTCTAAATTTCATTCAACCTCTTCTAAATACCTCAAATGGATTGCCCACCCACTGAACTAAGTAAGTAAAAAAAATATGCTTACCTACAGATGAAGGTTCATTGAACTATGCTTGTGCAATCCTTAGTAAGAATTGAAGAATCACCATAGTGAAGGCATGTTGGCTGACATCAGCCTGTCACCGTAACCAAACTTTTATAAGGAAGCATGGTATTACATAACGTCATACCAAAAATTGGACTTATGTAAGCTTAGTTATTAAATTCGAATCATACCTTCCATTAGGTTTACACTCATGAAAGACAGTCACTGGTGAGGACTCCTTTCCCCATATTGGAATGCTAAAGTGAACAAAAAAGTCAAAAAAGAAATTAGAAAGTTTATGACGTGGTACAAGCACACACTGCAAAAAAGAAACTTGCAATACTATCATTACAAGAGCACACCCAGGCTGAGACCACTGGCTGAGCTGACGAAACTGGCATGAATATGACCACGACTGAACAACGAAAATACTGATCACTGACCACTTGTCTGATGATTACATGATATCATCAAGCAAGAAAAATGCAGGTTGGAAAAAACAACGTGTAGATGAGCCTCCATGGTGACATAAAGACCACAACCTTGCATGTAAATATAACAAAGATTTTAGAGAATGTGGGGTGTACAAACCTCTTTATCTAAGGAGGCATGTTGTGATATTCAGCTTTCCATTTTGCGTGACTTAACTTGAGGATCAAAATCACATCTAGCAATTAACGAAATAAACAAGTGAAGGTTGAACCACACAATTAGTGGTTCAAACTAGAACTTCGTATGTGGCGTAGGAGTGTAACATGCATCACAGTATGTAATTACTTATACAATGGCAACAAAAAATGTATTATCATTGGAAGATATGTTGGTTGTGCTACGTGTGTAAGTGTTAAAGGAGAGGAAGGGTTAGAGGGCAAGCAAAACCATTGATGACAACCTTGTATGTAAGAAGAATAAGTACATCCATTGTTGCGAGCAACACCAAAATGATAACATGTTTGTTGCATCTATTGAAAAAAAGATGAATCAATAATGGAGAGAATTAGGAAAGGTATAAAGGTGTAAAATTTTCTAGCAACCATGATGTAAGCGAATGTAGGTTGGAAAACAAAGTGTGTAGATGAACCTCCACGCTGACATAAAGACCGCAACCTTGCATGTAAATATAACAAAGATTTCAAAGAATATGAGGTGTACAAACCTCTTTTACCTGAGGAAGCATGTTGTGGTATTCAACCTTCCATTTCAAATGACTTAACATGAGGAGCAAAAGAACATCTAGCAATTAACGAAATAAAAAAGTGAAGGTTGAACCACACGATCAGTGATTCAACCTAGAACTTCGTATGTGGCATAGGAATGTAACATGCATCATAGTATGTAATGACTTATACAATAGCAACAACAAATGTATTATCATGGGAAGATACATTGGTTGTGTTGCATGTGTAAGTGTTAAAGGAGAGGAAGGGTTAGAGGGAAAGAAAAACCTTTGATGACAACCTTGTATGTAAGAAGAATAAGTGCATCCATTGCTACGAGAAATGCCAAAATTATACCATGTTTGTTGCATTTGCTGAAAAAAAGATGAATCAGTAAAGGAGAGTATGATGAAAGGTATAAAGGTGTAAAATTTTCTATCAACCATGATGTAAGCAAATGCAGTTTGGAAAACATAGTGTGCATATGAACCTCCATGCTGACATAAAGATTGCAACCTCGCATGTAAATATAATAAAGATTTCAGAGAATATGGGGTGTACAAACCTTTTTTACCTGAGGAGGTATGTTGTGATATCTAGCCTTCTGTTTCAGGTGACTTAACATGTGCAGCAAAGGCGCATCTAGAAATTCATGAAAAAAGGAAGTGAAGGTTGAACCACACGATGAGTGGTTCAACCTGCAACTTTGTATGTGGTGTATGAGTGTAATGTGCATATCACTATGTAATTAATTCTACAGTTGCAAGAACAGATGTATTAGGGAAGATACCTTGGTTGTGGTGCATGTGTATGTGTTAATAGAGATTAAAGGTTAGAGGGCAACCAAAACCTTTTAGAACCTTCTATATAAATAATTGTACATCCATTGCTGCCAGCAACACCAAAAGAATAAATTTTATTTTGCATCTATTGATAAAATCATGAATCAGTAATGGAGTGAATCAAGAAAGTCATACATCTACAAATTTTCCTATCAACCATGATTTCAACCAATGCATGTTGGAAAAAATAGTGTCTAATGGAACCTCAAAGCGGACATAAAGACCACATGTAAAATCACAACGTCACGTGAAAGAAGAATAAGACGTTATAGTATATGGGGTGTACAAACATGTTTTACCTGAGTAGGCATGTTGTGATATCAACCCTTCCATTTGGGGTCAGTTAACATGACCAAAAAAAGCGTATATGATAATTTATGAACTAAAAAAGTGCAGGTTGAACAACAAGATGGGAAGTCCAACCTGTAACTTTTTATGTAGCCTATAAGCCTAACGTGAATAATAACATGTAATTACTTCTATGGATGCCAACAATGTGATAAGAAAAGAACACGATCTTTGCATCTAGTGATAAAAAAATGAGTCAACAAAGTCAAACATCTATGAACATAAAACTAAACATGACCAACAAAAGAACATCAAGCACAAAAACAAAAAAATTGACCCTTCAGCTTACAACAAGCAAACATATAGAAACTACAACCCATAGTGTTTTCCAACATGCCTATAGTTTATTAATTAGAGAAAGTTCAAACACAATTTCTAGTCTAGTTGTGACTTGTTTTATATTTTGAAGATGTTCCTTTCATTACATTCGTATGGTGTAAACAAGAAAAAGTTTTCATTCCAAAAAAGGAGAAACAGTTGGTTGGAGACATCAAAACCATATGTGAAAAGGTAGACAAGTTTTGTAAATAACTTATCAAATAGAAAACCTCTGCATTCTCTAATGAGAAAGACACTCTCAAAGCTAAGCAAAGAGCAACTACAAAGCAATAGACAAGTATTGAAGACACTCAAATCTCTATCCAAAAAATGGGTGTTTCTATCCTAAGGGCTAATAAGGAAGCAACTGCTCCAAAGATACAAATAAAATGTAATTATAACTGAAACCCAACACTGTGTTTTCCAAATTACAAATATTTTGTGCACTTTTTTTTCAATCGTGCTAAAAATTTTACACAACAATAGAATGTGTGATTTTGAAGACATTCATACTATTTTGTAAAACTCTAGGTTGCAAAACTGTGGGTGTTAAGAAGCAAGCAACCCACCATGACAAACCATTTACATTTAAACAAGGAGATTCAAATAATTGAAACCCAACACTATGTTTTCCAAATTACAATTATTTTGTGCACTTTTCTTTCAATCGAGCAAAATTTAAACACAACAATGGAATGCGTGATTTTGACAACATTCATACTATTTTGTAACATTCCATGTTGCAAAACTGTGGGTGTTAAGAAGCAAGCAACCGACCATCACACAACCCTTCACATTTAAACAAGGAGATTCAAATAACTACAACCCAACCAGGTGTGTTTTCCAAATCACAATTATTTTGTGCACTTTTCTTTCAATCATGTGAAATTCAAATACAACAATGGAATGTGTGATTTTGAAGACATTCATATGGTTTTGTAACATTCCATGTTGCAAAACTGTGGGTGTTAAGAAGCAAGCAACCCACCATGAGACAACCCTTTACATTTAAAAAGGGAGATTCAAATAACTGAAACCCAACACTATGTTTCACATTTACAATTATTTTGTGCACCTTTTTATTCAATCGAGTGAAATTTAAACACAACAATGGAATGCATGATTTTAAAGACATTCATACGGTTTTGTAACATTCCATGTTGTAAAACCATAGGTCTTAAGAAGTAAGCAATTGACCATGACATGACCCTTGACATTTAAACAAGGAGATTCAAATAACTGAAACCCAACACTATGTTTTCCAAATCATAATTATTTTTTCCACTTGATTTTTTCAATCATTCAAAAGTTCAACACAACAATGGAATGTGTGATTTCAAAGACATTCATACTGTCTTGTATCATTCCATGTTGTAAAACCGTGGGTGTTAAGGGTCAAGCAACCCACCATGAGACAACAGTTTACATTTAAACATGAAGATTCAAATAATTGAAACCCAACACTGTGCTTTCCCAATTGCAATTATTTTGTACACTTTTTCTTTCAATGGTGCAAAATTTAAACACAACAATAGAATGTGTGATTTGGAAGACATTCACACTATTTTGTAACATTCCATGTTGCAAAACCATGGGTGTTAAGAAGCAAGCAACCCACTATGAGACAACCCTTTACATTCAAACAAGGAGATTCATATAACTAAAACCAAACACTTTTATTTTCCATTTACAATTATTTTGTGCACTTTTTTTTTTCAATTGAGTCAAATTTAAACACAACAATGGAAGGTGTGATTTTGAAGACATTCATACTATTTTGTAACATTCGATGTTGCAAAACCATGGGTGTTAAGAAGCAAGCAATCCACCATGAGACAACCCTTTACATTTAAACAAGGAGATTCAAATAACTGAAACCAAACACTGTGTTTTCCCATTTACAATTATTTTGTGCACTTTTTTTTCTCAATTGAGCAAAATTTAAACACAACAATGGAATGTGTGATTTGGAAGACATTCATACTATTTTGTAACATTCCATGTTGAAAAACCGTGGGTGTTAAGAAGCAAGCAACCCAGCATGAGACAACCCTTTACATTTAAATAGGGAGATTTAAATAATTGAAACCCAACATTATGTTTCCCATTTACAATTAATTTCTGCACTTTTATTTTTCAATGGAGTGAAATTTAAACACAACAATGGACTGTGTGATTTTGAAGACATTCCTACTATTTTGTAACACTCCATGTTGCAAAACCGTGGGTGTTAAGAAGTGAGAAACCCAACATGAGACAACCCATTACATTTCAAAAGGGAGATTCAAATAATTGAAACCCAACATTGTGTTTCTCATTTACAATTATTTTGTGCACTTTTATTTTTCAATGGAGTGAAATTTAAACACAACAATGGAATGTGTGATTTTGAATACATTCATACTATTTTGTAACATTACATGTTGCAAAACCGTGGGTGTTAAGAAGCAAGCAACCTAGCATGAGACAACCCTTTACATTTAAACAAGGAGATTCAAATAATTGAAACCCAACACTGTGTTTCCCATTTACAATTATTTTGTGCACTTTTATTTTTCAATTGTGCAAAATTTAAACACAATAATGGAATGTGTGATTTTGAAGACATTCATACTGTTTTGTAACATTCCATGTTGCTTAACCATGGGTGTTAAGAAGCAAGCAACCTAGCATGAGACAACCCTTTACATTTCAATAGGGAGATTCAAATAACTGAAACTCAACACTGTGTTTTCCATTTACAATTATTTTGTGCACTTTTATTTTTCAATAGAGTGAAATTTCAACATAACAATGGAATGTGTGATTTTGAAGGCATTCATACTATTTTGTAACATTCCATGCTGCAAAACTGTGGGTGTTAAGAAGTAAGCAACTCAACATGAGACAACCCTTTATATTTAAATAGAGAGATTCAAATAACTGAAACCCAACACTGTGTTTCCCATTTACAATTATTTTGTGCACTTTTATTTTTCAATGGAGTGAAGTTTAAACACAAAAATGGAATGTGTGATTTTGAAGACAATTATATTGTTTTGTAACATTCCATGTTGCAAAACCATGGGTGTTAAGAAGCAAGCAACCCAGCATGAGACAACCATTTACATTTAAATAGGGAGATTCAAATAATTGAAACCCAACATTATGTTTCCCATTTACAATTATTTTGTCCACTTTTTTTTCAATCATGGAAAATTTTAACACAACAATGGAATATGTGATTTTGAAGACATTCATACTGTTTTGTAACATTCCATGTTGCAAAACCATAGGTGTTAAGAAGCAAGCAACCCACCATGAGACAACCCTTTACATTTGAACAAGGAGATTCAAATAATTGAAACCCAAAACTGTGTTTCCCATTTACAATTATTTTGTGCATTTTGTTTTCAATGGAGTGAAATTTAAACACAACAATGGAATGTGTGATTTTGAAGACATTCATATTGTTTTGTAACATTCCATGTTGCAAAACCATGGGTGTTAAGAAACAAGCAACCCGACATGAGACAACCCTTTACATTTAAATAGGGAGATTCAAATAATTGAAGCCCAACATTGTGTTTCCCATTTAGAATTATTTTGTGAACTTTTATTTTTCAATGGAGTGAAATTTCAACACAAAAATGGAATGTGTGATTTTGAAGACATTCATACTATTTTGTAACATTCCATGTTGCAAAACCATGGGTGTTAAGAAGCAAGAAACCCACCATGAGACAACCCTTTACATTTAAACAGGGAGATTTAAATAACCAAAACCCAACACTGTGTTTCCTATTTACAATTATTTTGTGCACTTTTTTTTTTCAATCAAGTGAAATTTAAACACAACAATGGAATGTGTGATTTTGTAGGCATTCATACATTTAAACAAGGACATTCAAGTAAGTGAAATCCTACACATCGTGTTTCCCAAATTACAAATTACAAGGTCTTGTAAAACCCTTTACCATTTAACTGAATTTTTTAGCACCCCTCACCTTGATTTGGTCGATATTCTCCTCCAACACCTCCACATGCACTCCAAACTTTAGCTTAGAATGTGCACGCTAAAAGTAGCACCTAGATTTGCTTGCTTTTCTCCTCCAACTCTTCCACATGCACTTAGACCTTCAGCTTTTAACGTGTAGACTATTAAAAAATATGATTTTCACCTTTCTTTGTCGAAACATAAAAGTCTCATGTCATGCCAAATTTTCCCACGCAAGACAAGGAAACTTCATGCGAAAGCTAAGTAATCTGCTTTCCTTTCTTGCCCAGAACAAGGTGGGAAAACCCACCTGACAACGTCATTAACTCCATATTACCCATCCCCGGACGGTTGGTCAGGCGTCTACCGATTTTATCACTTCTATCATCCCTCTGGAGGGCCCAACATAGTTCCATCTCTTCATGTTATGTTTGGTACCATGCATGTCGTTATGTATGTCTTCATGTGTTTTTGTATGTACATATGTTCTTTTTGTCTAGGAGTTAGCCGGTTCCGTATATGAAAGACATAATATTTTATATTAAAATATAATTTCTAATTTCTAATCAAGTGATTTAAGATATTTTTTTATCATATTAGATTTATTTGAAAAATATTAACTAGGATACATATATTAAATATTAATATATGAAAAATACATCTTTGATTTCTCTTTGTGATCAAAAGCATTATTTATTTATTTATTTCTTCTTTTAGTTTATTCAAAGATTTGAATTATTATTATTTTTTAATATATTTATTTGTTCTTTTTGTTTCATCAAATCTCTTTGATTTCATTTTTTTGTTTCATCAAATCTCTTTTATTTGGTTTTTTTTTGTTTCATCAAATCTACTTAGTTGCACATGACTTCCATCTTCATTTTAAATGCAGCTTTAAAAAATTTACATAGATTTTTGGATGCCACTGTAGACACCTCTAAGAAGATTTATTTTATATAATTATAAGCTTGAAAATATTGTATCTTTAATTTTTCATATTTAATAAAGAGTTATTATATTTTATTTTATATATTTAAAAATTATAATAATTTTTTAATAGAAGTTATTTTATTTATTTAAGAAATATATTATTTATTTCAAGAATAATTTAATTATTTTATTTTATTCAGATTATTATATTAAATTTATTTTATCTATTAACAATTAATTTTGAATTATAAAGAATATATAGTTATACAAAATAATGGTTAGAAACTTTACAATTTTAATAAACATAAAATAATTCAACACTAGCATATAAATTTGACAACTTTATTTTATTCATGACTTCCCATGTCTTGATGTTTATGAGGTTCATGAACCAACGTAGTGCTACTTCCTTTAAAGTGGATGGGAATAGTTTGAGCTTCTACGCGTTGCTTTGATAATCATAGTTGTGGCACAACACATCAAATTCAAACAAAAAAATATTAGGATCCTCCATCGAAAGACAATGAAAAAAAGGGAAATTAGAATGAGGGATGTTTTTCATAGGGGCATCTTGCTTACGATGTGTGATTGGAAACTCGAAGGTAACCAAATTATTTTTGGCCAATACCCTATTATGGTTGTTGTTGTTGTTATTGTCGTCATTGTTGTTGTTGTTGGGATCCATGAGTTTTAGTTCCAAAGGGGTAAAGTAGGTTATAAATGGCTCCTGGGTTTCTGAGAATGGACTAGCTTCTAGCCCATAAGATTCTCGAAAGAAATTTTCAACCTTTCTTCGTAATATCTCAGAAGAACTTGGACGGGTACCTACGGGTGTCTCAATGGTACTAGGCTCTATGACACACTTTTTGATATCTGGTTCAGGTAACTCTAATGATTGTAACTTAGTTTTCAATTTCTTGCAAGTTGAGCTACTTTCTTCAATGGATGGCTTTGACCTATTTTGTAATTCTTTGGGTTGTGTTCCCTCAATGGATTTTTTTGATTTAAATTTTTTGGGTTGTGAACTACTTCCCTTTTCTTTTCTAATGAATCTTCCTCTACTATCCCTACTACGATTCATGCACCTAAATGACTTACATCAACACGAATTAGGAGTATTAACCTTAATAAGGTCAAAAATTGTATAGGCTTTCCTCTTGACGTGTTGGTCCTAACTTAGCTTGCTATGGTTTTATGCCTTTAATATCTTTCCCTGGCAATGACACCAAAATGATTGGATTAAACTGTGGTTGATAATTTGAGTATAACTATGCTTGGAATTATATTTTAAATGGTTTGAGATCAATCTTTAGGAATTTCACAAGTTTCCCAGCTTACTCCTCAATGTCAATCTGGGAAGGTAGGCTTGTGAAAGATATTGGGGTTGTTTTCCTCAGGGCTGAACCGAGACAACCAAGTGGGGATGGATGTAGCTATCTAAAAATTGCATTTGTTTAGAAATATGATTTTTAGACCTCCTATCACCTGTGTGATAGACACCTAAGCTAAACAGTTTACAACAAAAGAAAATTAACACTAACAAATAAAATAGGAATAATAATTCTTACTGACACTAAGCTACCAGAAGTAGATGAATGATAGAATGTAAAAGTTCTAAATAAAGTTCACATGAATTAATAAGAATTCTAATTAACACTTGTCTAGAATGATCTGCTAAACTAGTTTATACATAACAATGAATGCATTGATTAAATCTGATTGCAAAGTGAACTGGTAATTCAAATATACCTATAGCATGATATAAACACATCAATCACCAATACATCAAATAGTAATTAACAATATATTAAATAGCACAAAAATTGAAGATCAAAACATATTTAAAACTTAAAAGAATCTCATTACCATATGACACACAGATGCTACAACTACTAGTCACTAGGTGATCGAGGAAGTGGTTCATGCCTTCTCTGATTAAGCTTAATTTACTCTACTCAATGCTTATGTAAAACAAGATTTCAAACTCCAATCTTTATTTAATCAAAACATTAGCTTATAGATATATTATCAACTACTAACTCAAGTCTTAGCATACATATATATAGATCATATGTTGCTAAATCCTACAAAAGGCTAACCAAAATGGTATACAATTGTTTGGGTTGTTATGGCCTATGACCAACAACCTCTAAAAGCTTCTTAACAATAGATTTATAGTTTTAACATTGTTCCAAAAACAATAAAACTTTAGACCAAACTTTAATCACAAGTGAGACATGACTCATAAAACGGTTCTTGTCCTCATTCCACTGATGCTCCTTTTTCTCCCACACATCATCCACTTAATCATCCCCTACTTTTCATAGTCACAAGGATAATTAGAAAATAATTAAAGGTTTTGATGTATTTTCAAGTTTCTATTTTCTCTTTGCATTTTATTAAACATCTCTACTCATTAACAAATAGTGATAGGAACTTCAAGGGATTCTATAGGAACAAAGAGGTAAAAAGGTAAAAAAAAGGGGTAAAAATAAAGAAATATTTATCCCTCATCAACATGCACCATTAGTTAATGGAGGTAAAGAAAAACTCTCACTTCTTCATGACTTCATATTTGGTCTACCTCCTAGCAACCAAATTTCCATACAAGGGGGTGTTCTACGTTGGAGAATTGGGAATCAAGCAAGGACAGTTGAAAGTGTATGATTGTTACCCTCAAGTACAATACAAGAACTTCACGAGGGAGTAAAAAATAGTAAATGATTCCTTCATTTGGAATATAATCAGACTCCTAGGTGGAGATTTTGAAAGGATGGTAACACACAGTGCAAAGGAATTTGTGACAGGTTTTGGATATTTGTTCATCTAGCTCCCCAAGTTCACCTACATCAGAGCTAAGGGATTCTTGGGAAGGCCTTATAGGTTTCCCCGCTACCCCAATGATAGGATAATCATGTTAGAGGTAACTCAAAAATTGCAAACTTCCCATACCTTTTTAAGCAACAAACATAGAGTTGCAGTCTTGTATCCTCTCACTCTTGGACAAGGTATGTATGTTTTCCCCACCACCCAATGCACAAAATACTCAGAGAAGGAGTTGGCCGAATATAATCTTGACCTTCATACAAAAAGAGGAAGAGTACACCCCAAGAGAAAGTTGAAGAAATGGGCTAGGAGAGAGTATGCCCATTGACCTCACGTCAAAGACTTTTGGGAAAATTTCCAAGATGACAAAGAGGTGTGGATGTGCCATTATATGAGAATGACCCTTGCATTTGTAAAATCCATCAATTTGTTTCAAGTTCAAGACCAAGTTGTCAATGATGACAACATGATAGATGAATGATATGGAGCCTTGATGAATTTTCCTTTGTAGGTGATAAACGGGTCCAAAGAGGTCACTGACCTAGATATTCTCACTCATTTTGTGGAAAACTAGGCAAAGCAATGACTGGTGGAAAAAATTTCTCAATTAATGGAACAAGGTGTTGAGCTCACCTATGGAGAGCTCAAGGATGAAATGAGTAGTGAGACTGATAATGTTGTTGTTGTATAACCCTCTAGTGAGGCATTGAAGTCCCCACTTGCTACAAGGTCCTGAAAGAGGAAGGAGGTATCAGAGTGAATGCCCAAACACAAAGTTTATACAAGAATTACAACAAAAGGGCCACCTCCATGAAAGAAGGAAAGAACAATGACTTTTGTGTTAGAAATGTCGACTATCCAGAGGAAGAAACCCTGCCTAAAGAGGAAGAGTTTGAGTGACCTCGCTCGCCACCACCAACTGAATCCACCTCCACTACCGCTATTGTTACCACTCCAATGCCTCCAACCCAATCTTTGCCTATTTCATCTCCACCTATGGTAGACATCTCTATCCACCTTGCCTCCACCTTGCCAACTTCCCTGGTGGTAGTTTTGGATTCTTCTTCCTCCACTACTTCCCTATTGTTAACTTCTTTTCTTTTTCCTCCCTTGCCTACTCTATCTAATTTGCCTCCTTCCATAGTGACCACCACTATGGCAATACCTGCAATAACCACTCTATCACACAACTTCATGACTTATATGAAAAATGTACCTACTGAACTCTCTAGGGTAATGCTCAACCACAAGGTTCAAAGTTTAATGGCTCAAATTGTTGTTGCCTTGGCTCCTCCCCTGACACCTATTAAACCGATAAAGATGGAAGCCATAATACAAATATCAAAAAAGAGGGAAAGGTGACATAAAGAACAAGAAGAGGCCGCAAAAGACATTGCCGATGAGCCTGGGGATTCTAATAGGGATGAATAATTTGAGCAATTGGAGGGAGGGATAAACATATATATTGATAAGGTGGCCTCTGACGAATAAGTGCAACAATGCCCTGAAGATGATGGAAATGACAAGCTCAATGAACCCTATGAGGTTGAGACCTTAGATTAGGAAAAATAAGTGCTTCAGGAACATAAAAATGTAAGAAAAAAGGCCAACCCTGAGGAGCATCATTCCTAAGAAGAGAAAGCAGGTACTGATATATATTTGGAGATCCTTGAGGAACCTCCACTAACCGGCCAAGAAGAGGGCCTGAGATAGGAAGGAACACATTTGGAAGAGGAAATTATTCTAGAGGAGTCAGAGAAGAAAGAAGAAGAGAGCATGAAAGAAAAATATGTTGAGCCCAAGAAGAATGATGAGGCCAAGCCTGAAGGAGATAAAGGGGCTTCCCAACAATAGTCGAGCACCACTGGAGAGAATATATCTTCTATCAAGGTAGATAGAGAAAAGGCTATGCATATCAAAGGATTAGATGAAGAGGGAAAGGATTAGGGGAAGATCCCCCATGATGAGGAAGATGAGCAGGACAAATAGCAAGGTGATCATGAATCACCCAAAGGTCAAACTAAAATGCCTGAATAGTTGAAACATCAATTAGAGAAGAAGAAAGCTCCTGTGGTCATTGCCCCAAAAGCAAGATTAGAGGCGATCCTAGCATGGGCTCAAATGAGGACTAGAAAATAAAAGAGGCCCAATGTACACTCTCACATCATGATGGACACCTCAAGATACAGAACAATACAAATTTCCACCCCATTAGTAGGAAAGGATACAAGTGCTCTTCAGGGGCAAGAATATCAAATTTCAATAATCAATCTGGGCCCATTAAGCCGTGCGCAAAAGATAGATGAATTTCAGGGGTCAGTGGCCACTATTATGCAACAAATGAATAAAGACCAGTCCACAAAGGAAGAACTAAACACACAAGTAGCAGATCTTACCACTTACACTCAATAATGGATGTCTATAGAAGAGGAAGCTCTGACAACATCATTGGAACTGCCCTCACTACTTTCAAAGGAAGATATCAGTAAGATGGAAAAGAGGAAGAATTAGACCAAGTCCATCACTGCTTGGTTCAACAAAGTGGTATCTATTGGTAGCAAAGGAAGTGATCATGCCCTCACAATGTATAATAGGTATTAGAGCTTGGGAAAAGACATAGAAAGTATGATGAATACCTATAAGGAATTCCCTGAGGCATACATGATCACTTATCTAAAATTGTAGTGCATCCTCAAGCTATCTTGAAATATTTGGGAAGAGGAGCTGAAGTTAGTAAAGGAAGATCACTGGCTAGTAGAAACATGGTCTATGAACCTAGAGTACATGAAAGAGGTTTTGGAGAAGATCTTGCACAACCTCAAGGTCGATCATGAATGGGCTGCTGAGCACTAGGGTAACAATGTTGATTATCTAAAGTTGAAGATTAATTTTGAGGTGCCTGCCTTGGAACTAGATGCAGAGAAATTCAAGTCTTTGTTTCACTGGAAATTGGATCAACGAGTTGGTGACACCCTGTCGCCAGACGTCATGGATTTTTCTACATGAGATTTTGTTCAGACCGAGTAGATGATCAAAGCGACCTCAAATTATATAGAGAATTGGTAGGAAATCATGGATAGAATCAAGAGGATATCCTTCAAGATCCTCAAATTCGAGCTTTCTAAGGAGAAGAAGCTTAGATCCATGTTTGGCAAGTTCATGGAGTATGCTACCCTACAGAAGAATATGGGAAAATGAATCATAGATGATGAATATTTGTCAAAGTAGCTATGAAGGAAGGAAGTCACTAAAAGACAAAACTGCTATAGTGCTAGGCAGCTAGATGACAAAAATAGGGAAAAAGACAAAGATGTATTTTATATTGTCATATATTTGGGGGTAGGTGAATCCCTAATGTAAAATGAATCTGAGCCACACAATGAAAGTTAATCCTATCCATTCATTTTTCTTTTGGAAAACTATAAATAGGAGTCTCCTCTCATTTTCAAAGGGAGAGTTGAGTTGTGTAAAGGCATGATGTAAAAATTTAATGAGAATATCATTATTTGATGAACTCTTTTATTTTCTTCACATGTGTGCATGATTCATCTTCTCAATCTTATATTTTTACCTTCGTTGTTTTTGTTTTAAGTTGCCTTAGTTGTTAGTATATGCTGCACTTTAATGGTGAAGAATTTTGTGGTGTTGATATCTTCCATGCTTATACTTTTTGTTGTCTATTGGTGATAAACAACTGTGTAAAGTTAGCCCGAGCATTATTTTATTGGTGCACTTAAGTTCATCTATTGTTCATGCTTTAATGGTGAATGAATAGCTGAAAATTTATAGACCTTAGAAGATTTCACTTGTTTCATGAGACTATAGGCTAACCTTGGTTAAGTGGAACTAATTTTTAGGAAGGTTGTCCATTGT
>VDFB02087749.1:0-45248 GCA_007258455.2 Sequoia sempervirens | reverse complement strand
TTCAAGCTATCCATGAACCCCACACCTATAAATTGGGATCCTCCACCTTTATCCATTTTGGTTTACTTCCAACACCTATCCTCTCATCCATATCATATCCTCCTCAAAATGGACTCGCATCTTGTTTCACAAGCAATACATATCCCATTGGTAAACGAATGTGTCAAAGTATGAATTACAAAGGAAAAGGATTAGGCCTTCATGAGAAAGGTATCCTAGAACCCCTTTCTGTTCAAAGAAACCCATATCACCACGGCCTTGGTTATACACCTAAGTGTCCTAGTCCATCAAACCTACCATCTATATTAGGCCCTCATCCTAATCCACCAAACATTCCATCTATCCTAGATCCTCATCCTAGTCCATCAAACCTTCCCTCTATCCTAGGTCCATATCCTATTTCTCAAGAACAACAAAGGCACACATCCTTGATTCCCTTTCAAAATTCTACCCACATTAACTCATCCATAATACCTCCATATCATTCATCTCAATTCACCCCTCCCATTGCTCTTGGAAGCAATTTGGGTGCCAAATATCAAAACCTTCTATGTCAAAATCCACATTTATCAAAGGATCAACATGTCTCCTCGAAGAGACATGCAAAAATAAAAGAAAATTTGATCCAAAATCAAAAGAAATATATAAAATTCCACAAAGGCCCATCAAAGCAAAAAGGCAATTTTCAAAGACCACAAAGGTCCATAAGTCAAAAAGAAGAATGTCAATGGTCACAAAGGCCCACCAAGAAAAAATCAAAGTCAAAAGTCATGTGGATTCCTAAAGTCTCATAGAAGCAATAAAATCTAAATTGGCATCAAAATTTTCTAATCCAAAAGCTTCCTCCAATTTTCCATCTAATAACCTATCACCTTCCAAATCCATTTTTCCTCCATCACTCTACCACCCTTCAAGGTTTGTGCCAATGTTGATCTTTCCATCCTTTCCATCTATCCATCAACAGGCCTTCCAACCTCCTATGAATTATCCAACATTCATCCCCCATCATTCTCCTTTAATCCAAACCTTTGCATAAGTCCTTAGATTCTTCCATCATATCATTAATCTGCCAACATTTAGGAGTCTAATTCCCATTGCCATGGTTTATTAGAGGAATATTTGGTTGTGAAACTTGATGCTTAAGTTCTTCCTCCATCTCCCTATCATCCATATCCTATCTTCCATATTCCTCTTGCACTCTACACTTAGGGATAAGTTTCGTCCATCTTATCATTCATGGTCATTATGCTTTCTATGCTCATTCCTTACATTTCCACCTTTGATCTTGACAAGGGTAAGGATCTTCTTGAACATCATATATCTTATCCAATACACTTTTTCCATATCTTCCATACCATATCCTTCACCTTATATGTATTCCATCATTCTTCCTAGATGCATCCTTTCTTCTCATCCTTGGTCTTGATGAGGAATAGGGGAAAAATACTTGGGCCTTGTGTCTATTTCTTATCTAGTTGATCTTGATCATACCTATTAATTATTTTTATCATTGCTTTCTTCCATTCCATATCTCCTAGCTTATCAAAATCCATGTCACCATGTCCCTTTGCAACCTTGAATCTTATCATGCACATCATATTTGAGCCTAGCTACAAAACATTATCCAATCCTCATATCTTTTATCAATCAATCATCAAAAGAACATCAATCTTATTGTACTTAGGGGAATCAGTGATCCTAAGTACTTATCATCATCATTCCTTATAGAATCAATCATTCCTGACATCTTAATCAATCAAATATTATCATCTTTCGACAAGAGATATGTTGCTTGTATGACATGTTTTGCAGTGAATCTTTCATTTTGATCTATCATTTATCCATGGTTGCATTACCTCTATTTTGGGGAATCATGTTCCTTCAATTGGTCATACCATATCATTCCATAACAGAAAAATACAAAAAATACAAAAATACAAAAATCAAAAATAAAATAAAAAAGAATGAAAAGTTGCAATAAAAACATATAGTGAAAACCTAGAAACGGCCGCTATTTGTGATTCAAATCAGCTCTCCCATCTATTTGAACAAATGTCATGGTCATTATTTCCACCATCATTTTACATCTATTATCATATCATATCACATGGCCATGTCTCACCCTAGCTTAGGGGAAACATCTGAAAATCATTAGGGGCAACATAAATCTTGAGCTTAACAAAATGGACAAACAACAAGAAGACAAACAAAAAAAAAACATTGTTCGAAACACAACCCAACATCAAATATTAATCACCATCATAAACACATTGGAAATCCATAATCACAACAAAAAATCCAAAAACATGTCAAAAAATCAATCAAAAAGTCAAAAACAGAGTCTGTGTCAGTCGAACTATGTGGTATCTACGTGTATAACGTAGGAAAGTCTAATCTTTGATCAGCCCCCGAGGCCCCTAGGATAGGTCTTTAGGTTAGGTCTTTGGTCAGAAACTCTTGAAAATCACAAAAACATCAAAAAATCAAAATCAGGATGGATGATCTAATCTAAATAATGATTGAAATACTTTAAGAAAAAATTAGATATGTTGTACTTTGATCATTGTTATCATTTCTTTTGAGCAACTCAATGATGTATTGAAATAGAGAAGCCAGGAAGAAGAAATGGTATTTTCTTTGTCTACTTTCTGTGAATTAATCATAATTATTGTGTGAATCGTCACGGGAAATTCTCTACAAAGTATCATGGATGACATTCCAATTCACATATGAAAGTGGTTAATTCTTGTCTATTTACGCAAGAAATTCTCAAGTCATCTTGGTTTAATTATACCTCGATGCTTGTGTTCACTTGCAATATCAAAAATCATGGAAGTAGTACTCAGGTCGTCATGGTCTAAATTATACCATTGATGCTTGTACTCAGTTTCAACATTTTAAAAGCTCAATGATGATAAAAAGCACGATAAATGGACTATTAAGATGCCAATGCTTGCATATGTAGATTTTCATGGTTAAATTAGATTGCATTCATATTAGTTTTGCATCTGCATTATATATTTTCCACATCGACTGATGATATCTATATCGACCTACACTAGATGTGAAATCATGTCCCACATCTTTGGGAAGAACTCTAAAATCCTCCTATGATCATAACATATTGCAAATCAGCAATATTATCAATCAATCAAAAATCAATTAGCCTATCAATCTATTCGGCTCTGGTGATACTTTGATCAAATCTTGTGAGCGACTATCATTGAACCTCGCCTATCATGAGGTCAATCAATCATCAACCTATCATTGATCCTCGCCTATCATGAGGACAATCATCAACCTATAATTGATCCTCACCTATCATGAGGTTAATCATCAAGCATCATTGAACCTCGCCTATCATGAGGTCAATACATCGAATCAACCTCTCTTATCATGAGGTTCATCAATCAAACTATAATTATTCCTCGCCTATCATGAGGATAATTATCATCACTCAATCATCAGACCTCGCCTATCATGAGGTTGAACATCATCTACTTGATCAGGAGCATCAATCAATATCGAATCAAAGGCTAACACGATCGAAAATCATCAAACACGAGGAGGCTTAATTCAAACCTCATTCAGAGGCACTTTCTACATCAATTATCGGGAGATAAATTATTTCATCATCAAATCTTCATCAAATCTACATCAAAAAATCAAAAAATCAAAAATTCATTAATTTATCTCCCTAAGGGGGCATATATCCACCAAACACCTGAAACCATCAATCACCTGAAAACATGTTTGGGGCACACTTAAAAAAAAATCGTCGATACTAGCAGCAACACAAAATTTTCTTTGAAGCAATGCGTAAACACATCACTTCAAAGAGGGGAAAAATCTAGACACCTAAAACTGGTATGGAGAATCTAATTAATTAAATATGATTTATTTGATTAATTAATTAGAAATATTTATTTATATTAAGTTCACTATTAATTCTTCTATTTTATCACATTATTTCCTCTTAATTAAGTAAAAAAATTAAATACTTTATTTTATTTAATTATTATCATTATTATTTCTTCTATACTTAATCCATTAATTCTATCTTAAAATTAAAAATACAACTTCAATAGTTAGTATTATTTAATTATCTCATCACATTTCTTCTTAATTAAATAAAGATATCCTAAAATCTTTAATTTAATTATCCTATTCCTTCTATTTTAATTTAATAAACAACTTCTATAGTTTGTTTTGTTAAATTATTTATCTCTCTTTTTGCTAATTTAAATAAAAGCATAAATCAAATCCCTCTATTCACTCACCAATAAAATTAGATTTTTCAAATCTAATTAATGCAACTGGCATTCACGAGAAAAGCCTCAAGGACAAACCTGTAGGCAATCCTCTCAATCTTCTGCCTCAAATTTTTCCTCTCATCTTCCCTGGTGTTTTCATGGGGAGGAACAATCCTCCATGATCAGCTCCACCTTCTCATCTTGTACCATTCAAATCTCTAGATTTAATCTCAGCCTCTGTTGTGTTACCCTTGTGCAAAACTGTTGCCAGAAATCTATATATATAGCCTTTTGAAGCATGAAAATGATTGGGAAATCCCAATTTATGTAAACTTACTCTGCAAGAATACAACCAAGCAACCAAGCAATCATAAGCATTAGCATTAGCATTTTAGTATCATCATAGCATCATGGTATCAGTAGATTTCATATCACGGTAGCATCATTAGTTTTTACTGTAGCTTCCTTTTATCAGTTTTCATCAAGATAGTTTACAGTAGTATCATATCACTTAGAAACCATTCTTAATCATCACATCATTGCATTTAACATCCATTATATTCTCTAGATAGGCATTTTAAATAGTTACGGTGCTTACAAATCTGAGAGCTTCTGTAATTTGATAAATCTTTGGAGATAGGAGACAATGAGATGTCTTTAGGCTTTTCAGTGTTTTAAATTAGTTTAATTCATGTTAATCTTGATCTAATGTCTTATTAAAAAGTGTTTTAGTTGTTCCTTTACTTTTTACTTTTTCACACTTACAACATTAATGTCTGCCCCAAGGTCAATTAAGGTGTTCCTTATGAGATTACCATTGATTTTGACATCCACTGCAGGGCTCCTAGGGTCTGCATACTTTGGGACAGTTATGTTTCCCAACATAATTTTTGCAAGTTGTCCTAAGTCATATGTAGTCTGAAGGGTCCTTTCATTTTTTTCTTGGCTTTTTGAGGTACAACTCTCTCACTATTTTGGTATAAATAGGCAATTCCTTAATGGCTTGGATGAGGGTTATTTTGATGCAAACATCCTTGAGTTGTCCCAATAGATCAATTTTATCCTGTGAATGATGTTTTTGGAGTGTTAGTCTCTCAGGGAATGGAGGCTTTGGACTCATTGTTGGTGGATTGACCTGATTTGACTCAAGTTCCTTAGATCATTTATCCACTGTCTATATTGGGAGTTCATCATCAGTTAATTCAATGATATGAGGAGATGAAGGCCCAACTAACATCTTCCTTGATCTAAGGTGTACATCACTCACCTCAACCCCATAGGCGGGGTATTGAATGGTATCATTAGCATAAGCCTATCAGATAGGCTTATGATTTGGGTTAGATGCAAGTTGTGTTAGAAATTGAGGTGCTCTTGGTGGGATTAGCGTAGTTGTTGAAGGGTTTGGCATTATGGCTTGTTGTGGTTGTAAGGGATATTGTGGTTGTTGATAATTGATATTTTGATTTTTCCAATACTGGCCTCTTTGCCACTGAGGTTTTCATTGATTTTTTTGGGGTGGCCACTGAGAATTATAATTAGGTCCTTGATAATCTGAGGTGGCCACATTTTTTGATGTTGTTGACTCCAATTGGATTAAGGTATTCGCCATTATTGGTTTTGCATATTGGCCCAAGATTGAGGGTTCCAACTAGGATAATTTGCATTGTTACCAAGAAATGACATGTTATAACTCAAAGGATCATGGGGCATACCTTGTATTGGCTACCATGTTTGTGTTGAGCTATGTAGAAAACTTGACCATCTTCACCTTCTTGCATTTGCAATTGATTTTCTTTTGTTGACAGTGTGGGCAGTATTTTGTAAGGGTTGCTTCTGCTTCCTCTTTCTTTTCTTGATGTGAAGGGTATCTAATTATGTATCCAAGTGACTTATGATATCTTCCTTCATGTTTGATAGAATATTTCTTAGCTCCACTCTTGAGACTCTAGTGGTTGATTTTTTTATAGAAGATGTCTTGTCTCCTCTAACCTTCTTGGTGAAAGACCTTGAATAGTTTCTACATGCTTTGCAGATCTCCTCAAATGTTAATTGTGAGATGTCTCCTACCCCAATGAGGTTAAGTGCATTACAATCCTCATTTACTCCCCTTAAGAATACCAATTTTAGGGATTTATCAGAGAGTATATTTTGATGAGATTTATTGAGGAAAAACTTAAACCTCTCTACATAGTCTTCCAAATTTTCATCTTCCTTCTATGACATCTTAAAGATGTCATCCCTCTTTCTATCTATGCCTTTGTAGTAATCTTGGTATTTCTCCAAGAATTTTGTCTTTATTGTGTTCCAATTGGGAACAACATCTCTTTCCAACCCCATGAACCATCTTAGAGAAAAATCTTTCAATATTGTTGGAAATAATTTGAGTTTGTGAGCATTTGTTGTATATTCATAACTTTGACATAGCAAATCAAATTCATAAAGAAAGGTTTATGGGTCCTCTATAACCAACCCATAGAAGAAAAGTAGTATTGAAGGAGGTATATTATTCAAAATAAGGAGCTCTCTCCTAGTTGGTTATAGGGACCTCAAATGTTACATGCTCTAGTGGGTCTTCAAATGTTGCATCAACCATGATGTTAATGTGTATGTCAGAAGTCTCCTTTGTTTTTGGTGTAGGTACTAGTGTCAGGGATGATTCTTCTTAAGGAATACCCTCGCTCGGTTCACTGTGTTCATGAATATCCTACAATTCTTCATGTGTCAAAGGGATAAATCTTCCCAGAGTGTCTCTTTCTCTCTACATGTAATGTTTGTAACAATTCCTACACATTGTTAGTAACTTGTGTTGTGTTTATGGCTTAAAACCTACTTACTCTAATGTTGAAAATGTAATTTTCAAACTAGGAAATCTTGAAAAGAATTAAAAATACATAGGAGAATCCTGAACTTGGCACCATCCCCAACAATGATGCCAAAAATGTTGGGCCTCTCTAATGTCTAATAAACTTGGTGCTACATGTAGATACACAATTCATAGGATGGTTCATCTTCTATGAGAGGCTTCATTTAATTATCAACCAAGACTTTATAAGCTTTTGATAGTGTTGGCACTATATATGCATTCATGGATTCTACACGAACTATATCAATGAGTATAGGTGATTTACAAATGTACATAAAATGGTGAAAAATGGAAAAGGAATTGAAACATTAACTTGAAAAAAATGGGAAATAACATAAGTTGTTACCTATGTTGTAGGTACTTATCACTTAAGACTGTGACTACTAACTTCTAAGACTAGACTACAGCTAATCACTCCAAGAGTATGAAACAAACATTTAAGCTAAGGAATGTAATTCAGTTACAGAATCACATTTATGAATTCCTCATGCATGAAACCAAAACATATTCTATTTGAACAATGCATGAACTAATCTAATAACAAGAAAGAAAGAGTGTATATTAGTACCTCAAGTGGACCTTTCTTGAGTTGTTGCTTCCACAATAGATATCAACACTTAATACTTGATCAACAAATCATGATACTAAATTAACTCCTTTATTGCATAAAACTCTGAACTTTGACAAGAATCTACGAAATATTTCTCATTCAGCAATACATGTTTTCCATTCAAATGATAATAAAAAATAATAGCAAGTAATTATCATTTGGTAATTAGAAAAATCTAAAACAAATAACTAAAATAACTAGTAACAATATTTTCTCCTCATACTAGATCCTACTATATAGGGTCTACAAGGAGTCTTATTCATCCTAGGATTGAAAGCAAAACCATAATGTTTTTGTCCACTCTCCCTCAAGAATAGGGAGATTACTTATTCTTGTAACAGAAAACCATAATTGAAAAGGTATAAGAAGACAAACTAATTTAGCACTCTATCCTAATGGTTAACCATAATGATAGAGATGTGTTTTATAGGGAATGTCACGTCACAAGTTACTCATACTCAAAATAGACTCCTTTCAATCATCTTATTTGATGTGATTGTAGTGACTCACAGTTGGCCATTCAATGGTCACCTTCATTCTTCTCTAGAGTTGTCATACTTTAATAATTTTGGCCACTCCCTTGCAATTGTTTGTGGTCCTTATGTTGTGGATTAGAAATCCTATTTGTTGCGGGTTACAGTTCTTATAGCTACAAGAGGTTAGTTTTATTCTAAATCACACACATCATTAATAACCATAAATTAAATGTAGAATCATATTGAATTTCATGAACATTCATACATTCGTACATACAAATGTCATAATATCATATTTATATTACCACATACTAAAGTCTGGTTTAAGATATAAAAAGTATAAAAGATATGTCTTAAGATTGTATGTGAACTTTGGAAAATTGAAATGATAAAAGACATAAACTTAATAAATAAAACTAGTCATAAATTGAACCCATCAAAAATATGTCATGTCCCTTTTTCTAAATTTTCTAAAAATAACAACTTACTAAAAATAGTAAGTCAGTAATCCCAAAATAGAAAATTGGGATTAGTAGTCAGTTTGGGAAATAATAATAAATTTGGTGATTTGATTGAGATTAGAATATTATTTAAACACCAAAAGATATTTAATTTAAATATCTTCCCTCATTTTGGCAAGTGGAGATTTGGAAGCTTCACATGGACTATTTGTTGGCTTTTAGTGATAATTGGTAGTTTTGTGTTAAAGATGGAAACTCATGGTAGTTTGTGGAAGTTAGGAGACACTTGGAAAAAGGAAAGTTTATTTTCCTTGGTAGTGGTATTTTGGTGCCTAATTTTAGTTTTGAAATTGGTTTCATATGTTTTTGGTTTTGGCTCCAAGTTTTATTATTCTTGTTTGCATATTTGACAAAGCTTCGGCTTGTCTCTTCAAAGGCTAGTAAACCTATGAATACTAATCTTTAGGGTTGATAAATCATGGATATTTGAGGCTCAAGGGTAGTGTTTCCAAGGGTCTCTAGGAGTAATCTCATTCAGAGGTTGTAGTGGAGCTCAAAGAATTCAGTTGTTTCAACAATTTTCAGAGTTTGTTCAATTTTGGTGTGCAGGATTGTCCAATTTGCTTTTGTGGAGATTTTTGGAGTTTTCCTTGCTGCATGTGATTGCATTTCATTTCAGGATTTTTGTTTCATCTATTTTAGAGGTTTAAATCAGATTTGAGAAGTTGGGTATTGCTATTTTGGTCTTAGGAGTTTTGCATGTGTGGTTTCATGTGTTCTTCAGGTGAGTTTTTGAGTGCTTTCTAGCATAGTTGTGTGTTTATTTGGTTTTGTAAGTTGATACAAAAGTATTCTATTTTTTTCATGTTTTTAATAGTTCTAATATTCATAATTTTTAGTTGGGTTAGCAATCGGTTTCAGTTAGTGAAGTTGGAGTGAATCAGGTAATCCCATTTTGCCTCTGTTGAGTGGATTTGTGTGATTTTTGGAGTGTGAAACCATAGTTTGGCTTGCTGCTGTAAATTTAAATTCCATACATGTGTATCAGATGGTTTATATCATAAAATAAACTTTATGGTGTTCTTTGATGATCTCATAAATTTGTTGTTCATTATGTGCAAGATTAGTTGACTAGTTTTGGTATTTTCAGTGAAATTGACATAATACTTGCAAATTTAATTTTTAGAGCTGAAATTATTATTAACTATTTGGTTGGGGACATTATAGTGGTATTAGAGCCAAGATCTTTCTATCCTATGGGGTATTGAGTTGTTGATGTGAATCATTGGTTTCTTCAAACCAATGTTTAAGAGAATGAGACAGAATGACAATTGAAGAAAAATTTCTGATTGGTATGTAGAATACCAAAGTATTAAGGAATTTCCATAATTTCAAGAATATTTAGAATGGATGGGAAGAAATATGCTTGAAGATGAAGAAATTTTCAGATTCTTTAAGGATTTCCAAAGTTTTTTTAAAGATTTCAAGACTAAAGAATCATTTTATGAGATCTTCGTATGGGCTAGAGAGGAGGAAGAACAAGAGAAGATCAAGGAAAAAGAAAAATCAGAGGTAAAAGGAGAAGCAAGTAAGAATGAGATGGTGGAACTAGAAAGGGTGATGGATACATCGTTGAAAATTCAAGATAAGGAAGAAGAGTCAAAATCTGAGGTTGAAGGTAAATACATTTTAATTGAAAAAAGATTTTTCATTTGAGTTTTCACATCAAGAAAAATTTATCTTTACTTAATTCAATGAAAAATCATCATTATATGTTGAATGTGAAGCCTCAAGAATTAAGGAAGTTGTTCCAATGGATTCTAATGATAATAAAGAAACACCCATTAATATTATAGATGATGAAAAGAAGGATACCATTGTCCAAAATTGGAATAAATCTGGCATGCAAAGTGGAGAAAGGGAACCTTTGTTTGTTAGAGATATTTTAATTTCTAATGATTGTATGTGGCAGAAAAATGTCAATGTAGAACATAGAGAAATGGATTCACTTGTTCAAAGTGGAGAGTTCAAGATAAAGAAACATGTTTTGAATCATGCACATGGTGAGCCATTGATTGATCTTCAGAGTACCATTTGGAATCACATGGGGACTTTAATGCATACTACCCACATGGTTAAGGTTCTATGTCCAAATATTTTAAAACATTCATGGGATCCAAGTATCATTTTTGAAGAAAAAATTCTTGATGATAGCTAGAAGGAGGTGACCAACTCAATATGATTGAAGCTTGGTTATGGTAAGAAAAGTTGGTATCATTTTGGTATTCAAGATTTTGTGAATTATTGTCCTATGGTGTTTTTGAATTTAAGCTACCCACAAATTGGAGGATTCATGAAGAAAGAGATACTAAAAACCATTTGCATCATGAAGGAAATGGTATTCCTTAGCCTTTGGAGTAGAGAAAATATATGTAAAGACTTATATTTCATGAGTCTAGGATTTGCTATGATGATTTGGTTGAATGAACATTGGGTGATATAATTTTCATACTTAACTCATTACATCCAAAATCTTGACTTACAAAGGAATGCAACACTTGAGGAATTTGAAAAAAATATGGAGGTAATCAATTCATGCTTTGAGTTTTACACTTTTGATTTATCACATCTATTTGTAGAAGTGTATGGTGTTTTAGGGGAAGATAATTGGGGATCAAGTTGTTTGGTGGTGAATAATACGCAATCTTTTTTTATTCTCAAGTGAGCTACAATCTATCATTCCTCTTCTGCCAAATCAGAAAAGGGGATTTTTTGAATACATGCTTCTTGGATCATCTATGGGGGGGATAATTCAGCATGTGATTGATTGTGAACACATCAATGCTTCATATTTTGAGTTAGTATCAAGCTTCTTGTTGATATTAATTTTCAAGGAGCACACAAAGATCAAGGTTTTTCCTCATAGCTTGAATTTCCAATTGAAGATGAAATAGGTATCATATTTTGAACTAATCTTTGTTGAAATAATTCTATGTTTCAAGACTTGGGTAGATATTATGGAGTATTTGGAAATAGTTACAAGTGGATATCAACTCCATGAACTACAAAGAATAGACTTCGCCTATTTTCTCAAGTCATAAGCATCCAAGGCATACAGGAGATGGAAAACAAGAAGCATGGAAGGGCATTGCTAAGCTAATCATCTCATGTCATGTACTTAAAATTCCATATCTTTCATGTGATTTTTCTATAGAGTGTGGATATTCAGGAAAGAGAAATATTTGGTTTTCAATGCAAAGATGGAAATTTGAGGAACTTGACAACATGAAATTCAAATTTTCAGAGGATAGCCTTGCAAGGTATGATATGAAGTTAAAAATCAGTCTTCCTTTGAGAATATTTTAACACCAATCAGTTCATGATAGTCATTTGATGAAGTACAATGGATGGAGGAACTTCTTTGTTACACGTAGTTGTGTTCTTACTTATTTAATTTTACCTAGTAGAGTGAAAATGCTTTAAATGTATATGTTTATGCTTTATGCTTTTGCAAATGGAAGAGGAATGAAGTGTTGTCATTGATTTCAATGGGTTAGTTGATTATCTACAAGTTGTTGTTGATTGTATATGTCGAGGATATTGAGAAAATTGTATTAAAAGGTTGTTGGTTCCAGTGCTTGAACTATGTTTTTTCTATGTGTTGATTGAGGTCCGCAAGAATTGTTGTTGGTCTAGATTTCTCTTTGATGAATTCTTATGGCATGTAGTTCAAGAGTTGTGTTTCCCTGGTTCTATTGAAGTTGGTTTTGGCATTTGGAATGGAGCTTAATTGATCTATATGTTTTACACTAGTGTGGTCGACCGTGTGTTAAGCACTACTTTGAAGTTGATGAAGTGTGTTGTATCTATTATGGGTCCTCGTGAAGTGTGTGTTTGGGTCACCCTCATTCTAATTCCATGTTATAATGTTTGGTGCCGACCTAATTTGAATTTGAAGTTGGATGGCCGACTTTGTGCTGGCAACACAAGGACAGACAATTGAGAGGGAGGGTGAATCAGTTGTCATAGAAGTTCAAAACTTATTAAGCTTATTAACCTTATTCTCAAATCTGATTAATAACCATGAAAACATAAATCATCAACACATCAGAAACACACATAACACCAATATTTTTTATGTGGAAACCCTGTTAGGGGAAAAACCACGGTGGAGGTCAGTCCATAAGATTATACCCTATTAAAAGTATAAAGAATAAAATAGGGAATACACATGCATTCAGGAATATTTCCTAGAGCTCACTACTCAATTACAAAAATTACTACTCCCCAAAGGAAGATGTGTTGTCTTACAAAAACATTCGGATTGCATCCACAGGGATTTGAACTGAGAAAATAGCATATGCTAATGCCTGATTAGAGTTTCGATTAAGCACATGAACACTTCATCACACTCTTCTTAACTCTTCTTCACACTTTGCTCTGATTTTAAAAGATTTAGAACATTATTCATGCACACCATACATTCAAATGGGATAAACAATCACTTATATATATCCGCAACAATAAATTACATTGTTACATGTCAACTTCAACAAAACAATAAAATGAATATAAACTGTCGGCCCAAAACAATAAAGATTATCAATGAAAATCAACCAAGGTTGGACACAACATAGTGAAGACCCAAAACAACATTCTTGAACATGAACCGCCTTCAAAAATTATGCCACAAATATCCACAACATGCTACAATCACCTTGTCGGCCATGAACATGAACACGCAAGAGAAAATCACCAATCGCGAGCACAAAAATCAATGCAGACGTGCAACACAAATAGAGAATGATCTAGAAACATCCAAAAACATCATGAATCACCAAAGAAGCATCTGCAACAACTAAACTTACTATAATCGCATCATCTTCATTTAGAAACACAAACTGAAGCAATAGAAAAACTATTAGAACACAAATCTTCATAACTCGATCAAATCTTCATGCGGATATCTAAAACTCAACATGGATAAACTAGATATACTCAAAAACAAACCCTTTAGTCCACAACCTCTAATCATCAACGTACTAAACTCACCAATAGATTGAACTTCACTACACCATTGACAACCTGCAACTCATTTCATTACAATTTTCTCAATATCCTTGACATATACAGCCTTAATTACATTAATGCCAATAGTGTTGACATCAATGATAACCAATATCAGCAACACAACCACAACATCCAACAATCTCCCCCTTTGGCATTGATGGCAACACATGATGTGAAAAACACTATCAATGCAACTATCTCTTAGCACTTACTCCCCCTTAGGTTTTGATTCTTCTCTTCTCAACTCATCCACATTACTATTCTCCTCAAATAATTCATACATTTCCACATTGTTCTTCTCCCCCTTTGAAATCAATGACAAAGATCTCTTCTATAAAAGCTATGAACCACATATTTGAACATCTTACTACTCCCCCTGAGTAGCAGCCACCACAACATCAATCTGAATCAAGATATGACTATGAAATGCAAAGAGTGATGCAAGACAATGCATCTTAGTTCTGATTAGGGGAGGTAATCACCCCTAACTTCCCTCTGAGATACTCAAAAGTATCCTTAGGAAAAAGCTTGGTAAAGATGTTTGCAATATGTTCCTTAGTAGGCACATACTCCAATTTGACTTCCTTTTCACTCACCTTCTCTCTCAAAAAGTGAAACTTGATAAATATATGCTTGGTCTTTGAATGCAGCACTAGATCTTAGAAATGTTGATTGCACTTGAATTATCATAGAATATAGCCATAGGCTCATCATACACAACTCTGATATCTTTCAACATTTGTTTCATCCACAATACTTGAGTATAATTGTTATCAACAACAATGTATTTTGCATCTGTAGTAGATAAAGAAATGGCATTTTGCTTCTTACTTAACCATGAAATCAGCTTCTTTCCCAAGAAAAATGTGCCACCACTAGTACTTTTTATATCATTCAAATCTCATATCCAATCAGCATCAGTAAAGGCACTCAAAGTAAGATCATCATCTTTAGGATACCATAGGCCAAAATCAACTATTCCCTTCAAGTATCTGAAAATCCTTTTTCACAGTAGTCACATGAGATTCCTTAGGATCAGCTTGAAATCTTGCAACAATACATACAACATTCATGATATCAGGTCTAGTTCAAGTCAAATAAATCAATCCACCAATCATTGATCTGTGTCTAGTCTGATTTGCTTTCATAGAAACATCATATTGAGTGAACTTATATCTGGTCACCATGGGTGTACCAACTAGCTTTGAATATTCCATACCAAATTTCTTTAGTAATTTTTTCACATACTTGGACTGAGATATAAATATTCCTTTATCTAACTGAGTAATTTGCAATCCCAAAAAGAATTTCATCTCTCCAATCATTAACATCTCAAATTCACTTTGCATCTCATCAGCAAACTGCAAGCACAAACCATCATCTGCTCCAAAAATGATATCATCAACAAATACTTCCACAATCAAATATTTATCATGATCAATCTTGAAATACATATTACTATCAGCATTACCTTTGTTAAATCCAAGCTTCAGCAAATACTTGTCCAATATGGCATACCATGCTCTAGGGGCTTGCTTAAGTCCATACAATGCTTTCTTCAATCGGAAAACCATATCTCCCTAATCATTCAATTGAAATCCATCAGGTTGTTCAACATACACGTCTTCTTCCAATTCACCATTTAGAAATGTTGACTTGACATCCATCTGATAAACCTTGTAGTTTTTGTAAGCAACATAAGCAAGAAACAGTCTCACAGCTTCAATCCTAGCAATAGGGGAAAAAGTTTCTTCAAATTCAATTCCTTCCATCTAAGAATATCCTTTACACACCAATCTTGCTTTATTTCTAACAACTTCACCTTGCTCATTCAGTTTGTTTCTAAAGACCCATTTAGTTCCAATAACATTTTTTTCCTTAGGTCTAGGAAAAAGAATCCATGTATCATTCTTCTCAATCTACAGTAGCTCCTCTTTCATTGCTTCAACCCAATGGTCATCTTTACATGCTCCATTCACACTATTAGGCTCAATCTTTGAAATCAAACAGTATTCTTCTGCAATTTTTCTCCTAGTCTAGACACCTTTATTCTTATCACCAATAACCTGATCTTCTAAATGATTTATCTTACATACCTTGGAGTCTTAGGATTTTCTTCAACTTCAGGCTCTTGTGATCTCTCTTCTGTACTTTCACTAGTTTCTCCTTCCTCTTTATTTTCTTGATTCAATGGAATGATTTGGACTTGATTTGAAGTCTGTACTTTATTTCCTTTATCTTAACTATCATTCTGATCATCTGAATCATATCCACAGGTTTTGGATGGTCTAGCTATGCCTTCATCAACCTTAACATTTTCACTTTCAACCATTTTCCTCAATCTCTTATTGTAGCACCAATAGGCCTTTCTTTTAGTAGAATAACCAAGAAAGATTCCTTCATCACTCCTAGCATCAAACTTTCCTCTATCTTCATCTCTTTTGATAAAGCATCTACTCCCAAAAATTTTGAAATATCTAATAGTAGGCTTATGACCATACCATAGCTCATAAGGATTCTTACTAGTATCACCTTTGATTTTTACCTGGTTGAGTGTGTAAATAGTAGTACTCACAGCTTCTCTCCAGTAGATATGAGGAATATTTCCTTCCACCATCATATTTCTAGCAGCTTCTTCAATTGTCATATTCTTCCTTTCCACAACTCCATTTTGTTGAGGAGTTCATGGTGCAAATAACTATCTCTTTATTCCATGTTCTTCACAAAAAGAATTAAACTCATCGGGAGTGAATTCACCACCTCTATCTAATCTCAAACATTTAATCTTCAAACTTGTCTCTGTCTCAACCATAGACTTGAAAATCTTGAACTTCTCTAGAGCTTCATATTTCTCCCTTAAGAAAGTAACCCACATCATTCTAGAATAATCATCAATGAATAACCTGAAATACTTGTAACCTTGTAAACTTCTGACTCTAGAAGGACCACACAAGTCGGTATTCACAAGCTCCAACAATTCATTTGAACAATGGTGTTTGCTTTGAAATGAAATTCTAGTTTGCTTCCCTAACTGACATTCCTTGCATATAGCAATAGTAGGTTTCATCAACTTAGGAAGATCTCTCACGGCCTTAGTAGAACTTATCTTGAAAATATTATCAAATTTTACATGACACATTTTCCTATGCCACAACCAGCTTTCATCAACTTGAGCAATCAGATAACTTTTACTAGCAGCACTCAAGTGAAAGATATTACCTTTTATTTTTGTATCTAATGCAATCACATTTCTAGAACTCCCCAATATTCTACACTTTCCATCCTTGAACTAAAGATTGTATCCCTTATCAACCATCTGTCCAACACTTAAAATATTATGCTTCAGACCTTCCACATATAGGACATCATCAGTATTATGCTTACCATCAAGAGAAATGCATCCTCTGCCATGGATTACACCTACTTTATCATCACCAAATCTTACAACACCACCATCATACTTTTCCAAGCTTACAAACTTACTTTTATCACCTATCATGTGATGAGACCACCACTGTCAATCACCCATTCATCTTTCTCTTCGACTCGAGTAGCTAGGGATTTCTCCACATTTGTACAACTAGCAGATTCAGTAGACACAGGATTATTTTCCTTGATAGCAATGAATACCCATTCGTCCTCACTTACATTCCCTTTATCAGATTCATCATCTGTCACACCTTCATTAGCAGCATAGTAACACTTTCTTTGAAATCTAGGCTTGTTAGGTCTTGAGTTAGGAACTCTTTCCAGAAACCTTGATGTAAAATGACCTATCTTATTGCAAGAAAAATATTTAATAGGAAACTTTCCTTTATACTTACCTTCTCCTCTGGCTTCTCTTTTGACAATAAATGCTTCAAGCTCATCCAATTCTCTTTTTCTTCTTCAATCTATCTCATTTCTTCCTCATACTTGAACACCTTTCTAGAAGAACTTTCTCCCAGATCATATCTCTTTTTATCTCTTCTGGATGTAGTGGCCTTGAATGTAGATTCTACCTTAGGAAGGGAATCATCAAATTCACTCAACTCGAAAGTAGTAATCTTACCAATCAACATATCTTGGGTAACATTTGTTACAGTCTGGAGCTCCTCAATAGTTGTAGCTTTGACTTTGTATGCAATAGGCAAAGATCTGAGCACTTCAGCAACAATCTTTGATTCTTCCAATCTTCCACTAGCACATCTGATACCACACACAATTTCATTCACTCTTTGCATAAAAGTAGCAATATTCTCATCATCACTCATTCTCAACATTTCATATTTCCCTTTCAGACTTTGTAGCTTAGCAATCTTCACATTTGCATCACCCTCATAGAAAGTTTCCAACTTTTTCCATATCTCATAAGTAGTCTTCAGATCCATAACATTTGTCATCTCAGAATCAGTCAAAGCACTCAATAATGCTTCCTTAGCCCTGATATTGTACTCAGCATCCCTAATCTCAGCAAAATTAGAAGGACCATTCTATGGGATAACATACCTATTCTTTGTAATGTTCCAGTAGGGTTCACCAATGCATCTTAGATGACACTCCATTCAAGTCTTCCATAGAGAGTAATTTGTTCCATCAAATCTCGGACTATCCTTCTTGTATGTCACCATCCTAGATCACCTTAAGCTATTAAACTTCTTCCAAGGAACTTGCTCTAATACCAATTGTTGGCAACACAAGGACAGATAACTGAGAGGGGGGGTGAATCAGTTGTCACAGAAGTTCAAAACTTATTAACCTTATTAACCTTATTCTCATATCTTATTAATAACCATGAAAGCATAAATCATCAACACATCAGAAATACACATAACACCAAGATTTTTTTAGTGGAAACCCTGTTAGGGGAAAAACCACGGTGGAGGTCAGTCCACAAGATTATACCCTATTAAAAGTATAAAGAATAAAATAGGGAATGCACATGCATTTAGGCACACTACCTAGAGCTCACTGCTCAATTACAACAAGGCTTACTACCCAAAGGAAGACACACTATCTTACAAAAACATTCGGATTACATCCACAAGGATTTGAACTAAGAAAATAGCATCTGCTAATGCTTGATTATAGTTCTAGTTAAGCACATGAACACTTCATTACACTCTTCTTCACTCTTCTTCACACTCTACTCTACCTTCAAAAGAATTAGAACATTATTTTCATACACCATACATTCAAATGGCATAAACAATCACTTATATATATCCGCAACAAGAAATTACATCGTTACATGTCAGCTTCAACAAAACAATAAAATGAATATAAATTGTTGGCCCAAAACAATAAAGATTATCAATACGAATCAACCAAGGTCAACCACAACATAGTGAAGACCCAAAACAACATTCTTGAACATGAACCACCTTCAAAAACTATGCCACAAAGATCCACAACATGCTACAATCACCTTGTCAGCCATGAACATGAAAAACATGAATGCGCAAGAGAAAATCACCAATCACGAGCACAACAATCAATGTGGATGTGTAACACAAATAGAGAATGATCTAGAAACATCCAAAAACATCATGAATCACCAAAGAAGCATCCGCAACAACTAAACTTACTAGAATCACATCATCTTCATTTAGGAACACAAACTGAAGCAACAAAAAAACTGTTAGAACACAAATCTTCATAACTCGATCAAATCTTCATAGGGATCTCTAAAACTCAACATGGATAAACTAGATATACTCAATAACAAACCCTTTATTCCACAACCTTTGATCATCAATGTGTTGAACTTGCCAACAGACTAAACTTCACTACACCACTGACAACCTACAACTCATTTCATTACAATTTTCTCAATATCCTCGACATATATAGCCTTAAGTACATTAATTCCAATAGTGTTGACATCAATGAAAACCACATATCAACAACACAACCACAACATCCAACACTTTGTACCTTTTCAAGGTTGGAGATAGTATAAATACAGAATGTGCTAGTGATGAAAATTGTACATAAGAAAAGAAGGAAGATAAGTGAAAGATCATATGCAACTTTGATGTTATTCTTAAAGTGTGTGAGTTAAATGTGTGGTTGTTCAGTGTGAAGCTTAACACCAAGTTTTCAAATGCAGTGATCAAAAGGCTAACTCTATCATTCATGTGAGTTGATCAGTGATTGTGGTGGAATCTTTGTTGCATTGGGATTGTTGTCTCTCTGTAACAAGTCTTCTTTTTCTTCTTTGTATCTCTATGGCAGTGATCCCTCTAGGTTGTATCCCTGTAGACAGTGAGTCCTTATTTCAGGCAGTGAGCCTATTTGTAATTGGTTTTCATATTCTTTATAATGTGAGTTAATCCTCACCATGGTTTTTCCTTCATTGGGTTTTCCACGTAAATCTAGTGATATTGTGTTTGTGCATTTGCATTTGATGGTTAATCACTTAATCAGTTTATGTGTTAGTTTTGGTAATTGAATTTAAGGTTATAATCTGTGACAACTGATTCACCCCCCCCCCTCTCAGTTGTCCTATCCAACATATGTATCTTGGAAATATAATCAATGAATGTTTGATTCAATTTCATGTCTTAAAATGATTGTCTATCAAATATATGATGCAAATGATTGTAATTGATTCGGCTAACTACTGTTGCAATGTACTAAGTTGGATGCAGGGACAAATTCAATCCTCTAGAAGAGAGGGGAAGTATCACTCAGGAGAAGAACTTGGTCTAGTAACCCTTAATGAGCCTAACTGAGCTTTCACACACTCACCACTAGTTTAGTGAAGTTGATTCAATATTTTTGGAAATGGTAAGTTATCCTTAGCATTGTTTGAGTATGGTTTAGAAGACATTATGATCTTGTCTATAAATTTTTTGATTTGGGTTATGTGTTTGAGTCTCTTAATCATGTATGAGTTATTCATTGTGTTTATACTAATCAATGAGATGTATACATAAAATGTATATATATGTATATATGTACGTGTCTATGATAAACTCATACACGAGTAAATACATGCATGAGTATACATAGATAGATGTATCTACGCATGCTCATGGATGGATTACCCATAAGCATGGGAATATCGATTGGACAAAGGTGACATATATATACATTTTGTGTATATATGTTGATCGATGGGATTGTGAGTATATGTGTTTAAATATCAAGGCATGATATATATATATGTCTATATGTATTGACGAGAAGGAAATGTCCATACAAGTATATTAATATATATACATATGTATATATATGCATGCATTATTATGCGAAATATGTAAATGTGTATGTGTATTCAAATATCAAATAATTCATTTTATAAACTTATAAGTTAAGATATATATATACATATCATGTTATATATATAATATGTATATTAAATATATATTAATGATTTCAAATAGCGTTGCAATGTTTATTGAGCGCATAACATATATAGTGCAGCATATACTATGTGCAACATATATATATATATAATACATAGCCTAGAAATAAAAGGAATTGTGCATCATTTGGAGGCAACACATAAACTAATAAGAATGCATAAAGTATTTAAATGTTGAGTAATGTAAACATAGGCAACACTATAATAATCTGTGTGGGAATGAAGCAAACCAATGTGTGATTATAATCTAGAAAGACTTAGTGAATCTTATGAAGGCAAAATGAATATCAAAGTATAAAGAGCTTTGACCTAGTCTTTTCCAAACAACAACCAAATAGATAGGGCGTGTGATATATTGTGTGGTGCCAAATTATGAATTGTGCATACCTTTTAGAAGTCTATTTTGCATTTCATTTCTAGCATATGAGGAATAGTCAAGTGAGAATCTGGCTGAGAAAGGTCAACCTGTAGAAACATTAACCTTGCATTTCTGAGTAAATCACTATGTTGTCATATGGATATAGCGACGGGCTAAACATATGCATTTAGTCATCATTTTAAATCTGCCACCTTGAACCCTACTAGTTGATTTGAACCTTTGAGTGTGAGAAGTGGCAAGAATGTGAGATTGTTTGTAGCCTTGGGGTGCTCAATTTTTTGTATAAATAGGGGAGCATTCTTCATCTTATGGGACACCTAATTGCATTCTGATTTTCTAATTTTTTTGAGAGTTACTCTACCACATTTATGAGTTGAGATTTTGTGAGGATTTTGAGAGTTTGTGAGGATTTTGAGAGTGAGTTTTAGTGAGGATAGAGTGATTTGCATTGAGAGATTTTGTAAAGGGAAGATAGAAGTTAGTGAAAAGTTGGGTTTAGAAGGAGTTGTAAGCTGATTTTGGTAAAGACTGTGCTAGAAAACCAAATTTATCAATTAACGCTTTCTAATTACAAGCATGCTAGTTTTCTACTCTATTTTATATTTTAAGTTGAAAAGATTGCATGATTTTATATGTTTTGTTTGAATTGCATGGAAAGAGGAAATTTAGATGTTTTCTTATGAATGTGTTTATATTCTTCTTAGAAAGTACAAAAGATGCTTGAAGAGCTTGGTTGTTTGTAAAATCCATAAATGGATTATATTAGCATATTATATATGTAGGAATGGGTATTTGAGTGTTTACTATAAGCTATGTTAAGTTAAAGCTTATATAGTTATAGTTTGAATTATGAAAGAGTTTGTGAAAGTTTGGATTATGAATTAGTTTGAATTAATTAAGTTGAAATGTCTTAGAGAAAGAATATAGGTTATTACTATGGTTAGGATAATCCAATGAAGGGGATAGCCTATGCATATAATATGTGTGGTCATTACAAATTGAGCTAGGAAGGTGTGTGAATAGGATGACTCTCACTTGAAATAAATAAGTGTTGAATTCTTTGGCCAAAACAGTATAAGTTGCCATTGTTTACACTGTTAATTCACTGTGGTCCAGTTATGTGTGCTAGTTTGGGATTGTCATACACATAGGTTGTAGCCACTATATGGGAAAGTTCTAGTTTGTAGGACACAACACCAAGCTCAAGAAAGGCTAGTATTATGAGGTTACCAAACCAATCTCTTCGTCAAAGGGTAGGGCCATCTTACCATTAGGTAGATGTGTGGGGAATTGTAGTAAGTCCATGGTTGGTAGAAAAGCGCTTGAGTGATTATTCTCCTCATCAGTTGGTGGCCAAGATTTGAAGGGGGGTTACTTGGACCATATTTATTTCTACTGCCAGTAAGCTTAGAGGAGCTATGTATGTATTATTGTATCCATTTATATGGAATATTGTAAACATGAAAATTTAAACTTGAGATTATTCAATATGAAATCAATACTTTGGAAAGATTGTGAAATTACGATATAATGCAATGGAAGTTTGGAATAATGTTTATTTCAAATGTGCATCTTATCTTTATTTTAGAAAAGAAAATTTTTATTGTTATGTGATGGCATCATGGTTAATACACTTGTGGTTAAAAACATAGGAAATTTTTTTAGTAGAACAATGGGCATGTTACATTCTTATTTTTGTTTAATGGGTATGATGAGCTACAAAAAAGGACACTACAAGAGATGTTGGTAGATGACTTATTCAGAATTATTTCCTCTTGGAGTTTTCTTATCTTCCATAGAAATCAAAGTATTTATGTCATGATATATTTTGTTGATGATGCATATGACACTAACATTCTATATGGATTTGTGAAGAAATTCAATTATATGCCAATGAATGATTCTAGTGAATACATCATCCTCAATTAGAATAAGTTGTTATTCTTTATGATACTTAGAGTATCATGGAAATAATGTTGTTGTTGTATGGTTACTCCACTACTTTACTTTGGATTCAATAAACCAATCCATGGGATTGAAAATATTTTCTCATGGGTTGAGGTAATGTATGGGTCCAATGTTATTCATTTCTATGATTTGTATTTCATCAATGTAGAGGTGAATGAAAGATCTATTTTTAAAATATGTATTGTTTATGGAGGTGGATGTAAAGGATGTTATAATAGATCTAATAACAGAAAAAATCAGAACCATAACATCATCAAATATAACAAAAGACTCGGATACAAGTTGCCTAATGACAATGTACTTCCAACTAGAAATCCAAGTCATGATTTGACTTGCAGAGAGAGATTTTCTTGGATGAGTTTCAAGGAGGAAACTATCAAGAATATCAGTAAGTTTCCTAACATGGAAAAAATTCATAAAATTATTTTCTACCTTCATGTTGAAAATATTGTGTGGAGATTAAATTGTGCTTGTGGAAGGATTCAGAAAGTGTATAGTCTTCCATTAGAAGGGCCTTTATTTTACAAAATAATTTTTTAGAGTTTGGTGGAGCATGAGATGTTTTTTAATGATATAATTTGATGTCCCTTATATGTCCCATTATTGTTCCAAATCTGATCCTAAATATGCATCAAGCATCCTTCAAACTGTGGCCAAGTTAGTAGTAGTTTGTGTTGTTTCCTGTAGGGAGGATCTCCTCAACTCTAAGGTAAATGAGGTAAATATTTCCAAGATTTGTATTTACTTTTGTCAAGGATGCATTTACTATTGTAACCATCCTATAAGCTACAAAAATCAGATTTATATCTTTGAGAAATACTCCAAGAGCTTTTGGGTTAGCTTTCTTGGTGATAGTGCATATACTCAGTTTTGGAAAGGAGTTGAAAAGAGGAGGTTATTGTGTGGAAAAGATGCAAGGAATGCTATTAAACCCCAGGTAATATGGAGTAATATTTTTCAAATTGAAATTCATCTTTTCAATATTACTGTAGACACTTAAAATTGTCTTGACTGATATTGCACACTTGAATCTAATTACTAACACCATTTCATCCTAAAATCAATCTCTTTTTTGACTGTTTAATTAAATAATCCTAGTCGTTTAATTTAATGCATCCATTTCATCTATTAATTTGATAATCATTTTTTTTAGGTTAATTTACCCCTTTGACACTAGCGTTTCATCCTATTCAATTAGATAATGCGAATTTTTTAAATTAAACCCCTTTATGTCCTCTAATTTAATGAAATAATCTTTAATAATTGGACTAAATGTCATTTGACCCTCTTTCATTAAATAAATTAATTATTTAATGAGCATCCTAATTTCACTCAACTTACATAATTAAAACTTTGTTTTAATTAACTAATTGGCTATTTTCCATCACCCATCCACTTGCAAGGGAATATTCCCTTGGAATATTCTCCCATTTGAACTCCAAAATGGAATATTCCTTTGTAACAAAATTCCTAACAAACTTCCTAAATTTTAGGAAGTGTGCTTCTTTGAATCAATGAGATCCATTGATTAACTCTTTGATCCATGTCAAATTGCATTCTCATATATTGATGAGAATCCCTAATCCATGCCTTCACCTCTCATTGCATCTCATCCATTGATTGATCAAATCAATCTTGACCCTTGATTCACCATTTTCTGCTATAAATACTCCTCATTTTGGAGAGAAAGGGATCCACAATCATTTGAGAAAATTTATGCTATTGAAATACATCCACACTTTCATCCATTAGCATTCATTTAAGCATTTTTCATCCATTGTGGTTCAAATCATTCATAATCACTCATCAATCTATCAAACCAAGCTTGTTTCAATCTAAGGGATTGGAAAAGGGCTTACATTCCACATCAATGCAGCACCAATCCCCTAATGGGATGAGGTTTGAGGCATTAGAATACATTTTCATTTTTCATTTCTTGTTGTTTATGTTTAATGGCTTCCTTATTTAATGGTTTTCAAGTATTTCATTGGGATTATAGCTTAACTTGTTAGATATTGCTTAGAATCTATTGGATTTGGTGTATTTAGCTTGTGTATGATTATAGTCACATTTTGGTGCTAGAAGGAGGGCATAACTAACCAGATTTAACAAATTTTCCTTGAGTTTCTCGTGTTTTGAAGGTTACAAGCAGGGCGACGCTTTTTCTTTTTACCAAAGTGGCGCTTTTGAGGGACATCGACGCTTTTGCATTACAGAGGTGCTTTTGAAATACAATGGTGCTTTTTCTTTATGGTAGTGCTTTTGAATTTTTTGACAGAGAGTCACTTTTGATATAGCAACACTTTTGGCCTCATTGGTTTTTTTGTAGTTTCAAAAAAGAGGTGCTTTTGAAATTCACCAAAGTGACACTTTTGCATTACAATGGCACTTTTGTGGAATAGTGACACTTTTGCTATCTAATAGAGAGGCACTTTTGTGGCAGAACGACACTTTTCCAAGGTAAAATAGGGAGCTAGATTTTCATGCCTACCTTGATTTTCAATTTAATCCACTCTATGATCATTTACTAACTTCTAATTTTTTTTGTAAGGCTAACTGATTTTGTAGACTTGAAAAGGAGCGAAATCTTGAAGTAAAGAAGCATATTATCACTTGATCTATATTGTAAAAGTATTTTTAACACTTATGGGATGATATAACCAGAATATGTTGCTTTATTTCATGTTTTAAGACAAATAGCTTTCAATTAGGTTTAAAATTTACAATGCTATAATCTTTCAAATTTGGTTAAAATTGAACCCATACATCCTCACCATTGCAATATTGGTTTAAAATTGAACAAATACAAATTTATAATTTAGTTTTCTTCTTTTAAAATGAATTCATTATTTCCTTTGAGGATTTAAAAAGAAAGAGTGTATGTCATTCTTGTCATGCTTGTGTGAACTTGTAGTGCATATCCACTCCCCTTGCACTTCGTGCGATCTTGGGTGAAGAGAAACACTCCAAGTTTACAAACTTTTTCGGTCACCCCAAGGACTTGTTATGTATCCTCTTCCCTTGTACTTCGTGTGATCTTGGGTTAAGAGAAATAACATCTTTCTTGTATTTTTTAGATAAGTTCCTACTAATGAGAAACATCCTGCGATGGAGAACTCATATAAGCAACTCTAAAATCACCTTTATTAGGGGGCTATACAAAGTTTGTAAAATCAAAGGAAAGTAGCTTATATTTGGGTAGGAATAGCATACTATTCCTCATCCTCGTCTGAATGTAATGAGTTGGGTAGGAATGGATAAATTCTTAAGTGGCTTATGTTTGATCTATATGTCGCAGTGTTCACGGTTGTCATTAAACTCTATCTTAGCAACCTATCCTTATTTTTTGAAACGTACTTTGAAGTCATGCATGGAAAGCACACCACTCCCAAAATTTAATTACCATGTTCTATTTTTGGTTGAGGCAATAAATTAAATAGGGAAGGGACTCTTTTGCTTGGCATGTCAAGACGGTACATTTCCTTGAATAGCCTATTTTTCCACTCCATCTTCATAGATTACATCATTCCTTAGGGGATAAGGTAAGGCTACCAAAAAGTATGTACCTACTCTCTAGGGTTGTTATTTCTTGTTCTTGTGGAGTGAGTTTGACACTTTGCTTGATTTAAAAAGAACTCAAAGAAAACATCAACATGTTCTTCAAATTTTAAACCCTTTGGACTTGGTGTGAATACATTTGAAAAGCCCTATATTGCTACTTGTCCTTAAGGATATTTTGTTTTTTTCAAAAAAATATCTTTAGAGGCTTCTAAATATTTGGACTTATATCTCAATTTACACATTCCAAAGTCAACATAGGAGACTATGGATTTAGGCTCTTGATTTTCACATATAGGACTTTGTGGAATAAAATTTTCTTAGTTATAGACATTTAGAGTCAAATATAATCAAGACATTTCAATGTGGTAAAAGAAACCTCACTAATCAAAGTTTAAATAAAATGAATACACCACACATTATGCTTATTTTTAAAAACACATTGACTTCCAAAAGCAACAAAGTGACAACAAGGAAATGTATTACCAACATTGTATCAAAGTGCAACTATCCAACAAACATTGAGTTCTTAGGTTTATCACTCTTAGGGTAAAGCATGTTTTTCACTACCTTGGTCTTTTAAACAAGGTCCCTCTCAAAACATTAGGGTCGATTATCCCATTCATCTTCACACATTTGACATCACACTTCACAAACAACTTTGAAACTTTGGACACATCAACATTCTAGACTTAGGTTATCAATCAATCAATCCAGGAATTAGCTATATGTGTGTAAATGAATCCTTTTCCATAAACTTAGTTGAGTTAGTCATCATCCTTTTGAACAATTCTATCTTAAAGGTCACAAGTCTACCTGTAGATCTACAAGTTCATTAGCACCTTTTATCCAAAACATTAAACATCAAACCTTTAGTCTAAAGTGTTTTCCAAAGTTTAGAAATTTCATCCTCCATATCACTGACCCTTTTCATCATCCACTCCCACCATTGGTCCAAAACAACTTAGAGGGTCCCTTTTATCAAAATTTGATTCAACTAGAGAGTACCAACAATACAAATATCAACACACCTCTCCCATAGTTGATCCATAATATATGGTAACAATGAGATCACAACACAAGAAAAAAAAGGAGCAAACCAAAACTACATCTACCACAAGTGATACCGCCCAACAAGAATTCAATCCTAGGAGACACTCAACCCCATCACAACAACCACAAAATCCACTATACATGGGGTATGAGGTAGAAGATGTCATGAAAAACCCTCTTGAGCTCACCGTAGAGGAATTGCTTGAATACCAACAAGATCCTAAACAATCCATATCATCAACTCTTTGATAAAAATGAACCCTACACAATACATGCTAGCTTTATCAAAGGAAGGGTCTAAACTCCCTTCAACATTCAATTTGAACATACTTAGGGAACAACCTTTAGGAAATGTGGCTTTTATTCCTAAAGCTTCCATCACGCAACCCTTAGCACAAGGTATGACTCAATCCATCATTCAACCAACCCCATCACATGTGCCAAGTCAACCTTTGACCACTAGTCTTGCAACACAACTTGCAACTAAGCTTGGTCTCACTTCAAATTTAGGAGGAAACACAAATTTGGACACACAAGACACCACCCTTCCACAAAACATAAATTGACCACCAACATTTAGTGCCCAACCATATTCTTCCACCACCACAAGTGCCCAAAGTGTTCCTAGCATAACACAAAGTCATATGAGCCAAGTACCCCAAGTGGGAAACAAGGACAAGTCAATACCATAACACAAGGTCAAAACTCCATGCAACAAGGTCCATCTTCACCAACCCATCCCATTGACACATCACAACAATTGGCTCCACAAGCCACTCCAACCAACCCACCAAACACATCAAACCCACTTGTCACGAATCCCATCAACCAAGGTAACACCTTGGCCCCAAATCAAACACAACAAGGGAACCAAATCAACCAGATCCATGCAGATTTAAACCCTATTTAATCCCCTAAGCATTAATCCCAATAAGATATTTGAAATTGATTAAAGACCAAGAACCCATTAAACTAACATGAAGAACATGAAAACAGAATGGAAACCTACTTTAAGACTCTAAATCTTATCCTATTGGGGGGGTGGTGTAGCATTGATGTGGAATGGCAACCCTTTCCCAATCCCTTGGATAATGAACATGTTTCAATCAGTTTTATTGAACAAAACTGATGAAACCGATGAGAGACGATAAAAACATCATAAAAACTAATTTAATATGATAAATGCTAAGATGTTTGATGTAAATGCATGCAACCTATGCTAAATGAAGTTGAAGCTCAAAGATGAAAGTCATTTGTACAATTTTAAACTAACATAATGTAAACTAAGCTAAAATGGAAACCATTAATGGATGTTTTAAGCTACTATGATCAAGATTTTAAACTAAAAATGCTAAATGTATGCTAAATATGTATGCAAGTGGTTATGAGTTTCAATAGAATAAGTTTTCTATTAAATATGGGATATGTTTCTCTCCAAATAGTGATCTATTTATAGGAGATCAAATGAGAAAACAAGGGCTCGGATTGAAAATATCAATCAATGGTCAACAATGAAAGGACTCAGATGAAACATGGATTGAGTAATCCCATCAAGGGTTGAGAATGCAAGCTGATATTTAATCAAGGGCTCGCAATCATGCAAAGAAGCACACTTTCAAAACTTACTCAAGAAGTTTGTTTAAAGTTTATTACAAAGAAGAATATTCCCTTTTTTGAATGACTAAAAAGGGAGAATATTCTCATGCAAAGGGGATGAGGAAAATTAGCATTTAGAAAATTAAAACAAAGTTTTAATGTATAAAGGGAAGGAATATTCCATGATAATATTCCCTTTTGGAGGAATGTGCAAAGAAGGAATATTCTCAAGGGATATTCCCTTGCAAGTGGGAGAGTTGGAATTAATTAGTAATTTGATAATTCAAACAAAGTGTCAATTATGCAAATTAGAGCAATTTAGGATATCCATTAAATAATTAACTTATTTAATGAAAAAGGGATCAAAATGAAATTTAATTAAAGAATTAAGATTATTTAATTTAAATGAGAGGACTTGGGGTGTTAAAATTAAATATTTTGATTTATCCAATTTAATAGGATGAAAGGTTAGCATGAAAGGGGGAGGAATTAACCTAATTAGCTTAATAAGATTAATAGATGAAAATGATGCATTTAATTAAATAGTTAGGCTAATTTAATCAAATAGGTGAAAAGAAGATGGATTTCAGGATAAAATGATGTTAATATATTGAATTTAAGTGTGTAATACCATTTAGGACATTTTTAAGTGTCTACATTTTGCCCCTCTTTGAAGCGAGGTACCTATTACGTTGGTTCAAAGACTGGTGCTTTTCAGATTAAACTACTACTCATATCAAAAAAAAAAATTAAAAATGATTTTTGGATGCCCCACTATTTCCCCAGCGAAAGGAATTAAGTTGGTTCCCTGCCCCCTTGAGAGATTGGGCAGAAATATGGAATTTTTGGTTGATCTCTCGACAAAGGTAAAATATTAATTTAGGTGCCAAAACATGCCCCAGGATGAGAAAATGGCCTCACAAATGCAAAATTTGGCTCAAAATAGGCTACAAAGTGCATAAATAGGTAATACAGGCCAAAGCCCTAGCTTTTGGCTCAAATTAGGGCAAAAAACCCTATTTTTTTGGCATAAACAAGTGAGAAGGATGCATTTCCAATTCATTTGTGCATTCACTCCTTAGCGAATTGTTGTCTTTTGAGCTTTGACACCTTGACGAGATGGCCCACCATGTGCTTCCTATTCACCTTTCTGAGCGAGTTTGAGAGTAACAATGTTGAGCAGATGTAGGACCTCAAGTATGTGACTTGAAACTTGTCTCAGTTTCCATATTTTAGTGTATTTATTAGTAGTTCAAAACTAGGTTTCCTAGGGTGTCGTTGTATAGTAACGCATAAACGGCATCAGCGGCGTCGCAGTTGATACTTCAATGACACATTTGTTGTTTAGTAGTACACTAGGATTTTTCATTTTAGCAACACACTTTGTCTTGGCATTGTGTTATTAAAATTGCAACGCCCAGGGTTTTTTGGTTTAGTGATGCACAAAAGCGGTGGGTGATGCACTTATCAAATAACGATGCACCAGGTTTTTTAGGTAGAGCGACACGTCACAATGTCAATGCACAATTTAGTATTGTGACACACATCCACAGATTGATGATGCACCCCCAAAAAATGATACAACAATGGACCCTAGAAATAGCGACGCTATTGATTTCAGTGACGCAATTGATGTTTTAGGATGCAAACCCTCTGATTTTGATTAGCTTTTAGATTTTTAGGAAAATTGATGTTTTGTGTGTGATGTGTGCAGGAAGATATTCATCCTTTGATTTCATAGGAGGAATGATCGTATATTCTAGAAGTAGCACAGGAATTTAGCGATTTGAAGATAGAGCGCCTGGGAGCCTTTGATGTCATGGGAACAACAATCAGATTGCTTTCATGCTAGAGGTTTGTGCCCATCTAGCCATGATGATAACACTCATTGAGAGATGGCATAGCAAGAAATCCTCTTTCCATTTTCCCACTGGTGAGGCCACAGTGACCCTTGAGGATGTGTAGCAGATCCTTCAGCTTCCTATTCATGGGGAGCACATTATCTATGATACAGATGTCGGGAGGGATCTATGTTGCTCTCTTTTGTGCACTGATCAAATCATTTTGGTGAGTTCCTAGATAGACTTGGACCTGTACCATGAATGGGTACCCATTTTCCAATTGTTTGTGGTTGCACTCATTGCTAGTGTGATTTCCCCAGACCAACGGAGCGGAGGCTTTAGTCTGAGTTGGGGGTGGCATGGCACGACATGATTCATAGGGGTATTATGTATGCCTAGGGGCCAATTCTACTAGCTTCCCTATATCATGATATGCATCAGGAAATACACTTCCAAGGTAGGAGCATCGAAGCTAAGGTGACACTACTACACATTTGGGCTTACAAGCATATAGCCATTTTGAGACCTTTGGTCATTTTGTCATACGTGCATTAGGATGATCTGATTATTTTCAAATACAGATTCCCCATGACATTACAACACATCAGGCCAACAGGTATTCCATATTGGTGTTGGGTCATAGATGGCATGACTATATTCAGATGGAGGTCATGGCTACAGGTTCATGCCTGGTATGACGACCAACAATAGTTATAGTTTTCCTGATAAACTTGTTATATTTAAGGGTGGGAGCACACTATGATTGAGTGGTATCTCCTAGACTGTGTAGCTCGATAGTTCAGGGAGGTATATGATGTGCCTCCTAATGATTATACAGCTATTTTGTGAGATCTCAAAGAGAGGTCAAGTGGGGGCACCAGATTGATTATGTCATGGCGATCAATGAGTTTCGACAGCTCGTTGCCCACCCATGGGCCTATGATTAGGGTTTGTTACATGTGAGGACTACCCCAGCATATGATGAGTGGTGGAGACCACCTACTCACTTGAAAAACCCAACGGGGGGATACCCCAATGGGAGAGGTAGGGGAAGAGGTAGAGGTAGGGGAAGAGGCAGGGATGGAGGAAAAGAGCATCCAAAGCAACCTCAGTGGATAGACTAGAAAAGGGTATAGGTCGTAGGGGATGGAGATCAGGTACGATAGGTACCATAGGATCAAGGGCACTAGGCCCATCAACAACCTAACCAACCACTACAGGATCAGCGCCCATAGCAATTGGATCTGAGAAATGGGAAAATTCTTGCCTTGACAACAGAGAGAGATCAGTTATGCCAGTAGCTATAGGCGATGACTGCTAAGAGAGATAGAGAATTCTAGTTGCAACATTAGTTGGACCTATAGCTGGCCTAGGAAATTAGTCATAGGTAGAAACTTCAGGTCGTTACAATGGCCTTGCAGGGACAGGTGGTATCATCATGATTGTACAAGGAGGTAGTCACAAAGGTTGCCTACTACAAGATGCACTACCATAGGGATGTGCCCAGAGAGATGAGACAACTAGACTACCCCCACAGGAGTGGGGAAGCACTGAGGGCATCCGATGGGCAGCCATCAATTAGACCCAGGGAGTCAAGCAGCCACCAAGGATAGCCTTGACATAGACACTTTTTGATCTTTTTCCTGATTATTTGTATAGATACATAATCACAGGCTCATTTTTTATATCCTCTTGTATATTGTATTTTTGATGATATTCATACACATTGATTCAGATATTGTACCATGACAGTCATTTTTTTACATATATGAGATGATACGTATTTATGGATGTGATGGATGCATATGACTTGATGTGATGTATTTATTTCCTGTTATATGTTTATATTATGGATGCATGACTTATTTATGCGGTATGTGATTTCTATGATGTAATGTTTATGATAGGGGATGTTTATGAGATGGTCCAATGCAATGGATGTGTTATCTTCTTTTTCAATATCTTTGTATGATATATTATGACATGACATGATATGCTTATGTAAGATGTATGGGTGAATACATTGTGTATTTTTCCCACGTGATTTATGATGCATATATGTATATGGATGATGTATACAGATGATGCATATGTTTATGCTCATGATATGGATGTTATGAATGATTTATGCAATGGATTAAGATGCCTAGAATACAAATCTATATTATTCAAAACAACTTAAAGGATAATGATGATGTAGTGGATTATGTTTCCTATTATTATGATATGCTTGTGATGATGCGCAATGTATGCATGCTAATGATTTTTGGATGTTGGATGGATGCATGATGTTGTTTTTGTTGACTATCATGATACTAGGTTAGCATGGAAAGAAGATAGAAGAATAAGATGAATGAATTTGACCATTAATTTTGAGATTGATTTTAGATTCCAACAAGTCCATGATCCCTCAAGACTTTATTAGATTATGGTGATGAGATGGATGATTTTATCATATCTCAGGATTGGTATTTTTTCGTCATTCCTTATGTTTGATATAACACATAGACATGATGCATCATGGTATTGATAACTAGGATGGCGTTGTATCTAGTGTGATGGACTTTGACTCTACAAACAGATAGGACAGTTCTTGTTCACACCTTGACATACGAAAACCTTGTTAGAATGTAGTTTAGTATTTTAGAATATATCATACCAAAGCATACGCAATAGTCAACAATCTACTCCAAACAACCTCCCTACAAACAACTAGGCAAGTATGTGCCAAGATTATTTTACAAGAATAGGCACAAGCATAGCAAAAGAAAGATAATGATCGATGCCCCATTCCTTTCTCTCTAAATTGTTGAGACATCATTGGGAGGTCCTCAGAATGGGTCAATGAGATAAATCATAAGAAAATACCAAAGACAAACATTCGGCATTATCTATATCTCTTTCCAACTTAACATAGCTAAGGTGATTTCTGATGTTGATGCCCATGGTTAGAAGGATACATCCTAGGACAGTTTATCAAATGTTTTGAATAGGACTAGATGTGTGATAGGTCATTGATACAAACTCTACTAACTTGTTTACCGATGATCTGGACTTTAGGTTTTGACACTTAGTTCTTACTTCACATATAGCGACACTTGTTTTCTACCTATTTTTCCAAAGTTTGAATATGACGACTGATTTATTATGGGTGAAAGTTCATTGTGGATGGAAGCAAAATGGGATCGATGGTTTTGGATATTTTCTAGAATATTTCAATGTTTTTGGTGTTTTAAAAAAAAATTGAGGCTATTTTTGGTCTTTTTAAATGTTTATGTGGATGTTTTGGTTTTCGATTAGTTCAGATTGTTTAGGTTTCTTCAATTTTTGAATGTTTTTGGATTTTTCTAAGTTTTCAGATGTTTTAGGGGTTTTCTAAGTTTTCTAACCAAGAACCTAACCTAACAGACTATCGTAGTGGCCTTAGAGGCTTATCAAAGATGAGCCTTGTCTATGTTATACACGCAGAGACCACGTAGTTTGACTGGCTTGACTTATTGATGATAAAAAAGGAACAGTTGATGGATTGTTCATTTATTATGATGGACTCCTACCCTAAAGTGTCTCAGGGGCACATCAATGATGGCCTTACCTATGTTCAAGCTCAGAGACAACGTAGTTTGACAAGGTAATGTTTTTGATTTTTCAATGTTTTGACATGTTTAGGGATTTTGATGTGTTTTAGATGTTTTGGGATTTTGAATTTACAATTTTTTGAATGCTTTTTATTTTAGTTGTACAAGATTTTGATGTTTTTGGATTTTCTAATTTTGCAAGTGTTTTTGGATTTTTGAGAGATTTTATGAATATTTTTGGGATTTTTGATGAGATTTCCAATAACCTTAAGATATACAAGAACCCGGTCTGATGCATAAAAAATTTCCCCTAGTTTGATGTGATAGACTACCTCGATATCAGCAAGACAAACTAATCTTAGGAATGTGCCAGGTAGTACTAAAGGGGAATACAATACTTTACAATATCAAGCTATGATACAGATGCAGATGGGTGATGGAATAAATAGGGTGCATGATGGGATGGATGGATGTGATGCAACGAATGATAAGCTAAAGAGATAAATATAGATGGAGGTGCTTTATTTATGCAAGGTGCCTATTTAACAGGTTTTCACCAAGGTACTTGCCTAAAGCACCACTAAAGTGGTTTTCACTAGAGGACGATTGTTTTTCTTTACTTTTTCAATCCTTTTTCTTTTATTTTTGAATTTTTATCTTTTTTTATTTTTTTGTATTTTCAAATTTACACCCTTCAAACCTAAGCATAAAACTTTTTAAGATGCAAACTATTGATTAGATCCTAAAAGGGTTCACCTTCAAGCATTGATAGTTGGTAAGCTCCTAATCCACAGCTCATTGTGACAACAAATGGGCCTAACCATATAGGCTCAAACTTTCCTTTACTATCCTAATCTAGAATATTCTTTTGATTTTGCTTAAGTACAAGATCCCCTACCTGAAAATATCAACTCTTGATCTTCTTGTTATAACTTCATTTCAACTAGTTTTGGTATGCTTGCAAATGATTAATGGCATCAAGATGATGCTCATCCAAGAATTCTAACTCATTCAGTCGAGATACCATGTACTCTTCATCGATGATCAGATTTTGTAGTGACACTCTCAATGAGGGAAGCTCAACCTCAATAGGAAAGATGGCTTCTAATCCATAGACCAAGGAGAAAGGAGTTGCACTAGTAGGTGTGAAAATACTGGTTTGATAGGCCCAAAGGGCGATATTTAATTGCAGATGCTAGTCATAGCCAATTTCATTGACCGTTTTCTTTAGGATCTTTAGAACGGTCTTATTTGTAACCTCATCTTGACCATTTCCCTAGGGGTAGTATGGGGTAGAGAATCGATGCTAGATGTTGAATATTTGACATAGCTTTTTCACATCTTGATTCTTGAAGGTTGTTTCATTGTCAGAGATAAGGGCTTCTGGAACACCATAATGGCAGATAAGGTAATTCAGGATAGAAATTTTCTTCCTCATTATGTAGGTCATAGCAATGGCTTTGACCCACTTGGTAAAGTACTCAATGACTATGAGGATGAATTTATGGACATTAAATGAGGTGGGAGTAATTTTTCCTATGAGGTCAAGCCCCCACTACGAGAAATTCCAAGGTGTGACCATTTGTTGTGACTCCTGAGCTAGATCATGAATAAGATCTCCATGTTGTTGACACTGGATGCACTTCTACATGTACTAATGATCTTATCTTTCCATGGTTGGCCAATATTACTCCATCCTCAATAGTTTCTTGGATAAGGTTATTCCACTAGAATAGGAACCAAAAATTCCTTCATGTACTTTTGTTAAGTTAGTCAAGGCCTCCTCTTGGTTAAGACATCGTATTAATCTCCCCTCGATGCTTCAGCAGTATAAGGTATCACCTAGGATCGTGAATCGAGATGCCTTTTTAACAAAGGTCTTCTTAAGGTTGGAGGTGATATTGGATGGGAGGGTACCTTTGCTAAGATAGGTGAATATATCATGATACCACTAAGAACTGAGACCAACAATCACACACACAAATTAAGACTCATGGATTTTGAAAGCTGGCACAAGAAGTTGTTCTACCAAGAATTCACATTGAAGGATGTTGTGTAGCATGTCTAACAATGATCCAATTTTTGCCATGGCATATGTCACTCTGTTTCTCACATGAGGTATTTTCTCAAAGGCTATTTCTATGAAAAATTCCTTAATATTTTCTACCATATTCTTATAAGGAGTGATTTTATCATCCTTGGTTTGGTTGTCGTCATTGACTTCATTGATAACTAGTTGTGAGTCCCCATAAACTTTCAACTCTTGTATTTTCCATTGAACTACTATCCTTGGACCCATGATTAAAGCTTCATACCCAACAATATTGTTAGTACATTGAAATGATAGCCAATATTACTTTGGAATACAATCACCTTGAGGGGTGATAAAGAGGATACCTACTCCTGATCCATGTTGGATATAGGATCCATCAAAGTACATTTTCCACTGATCTACTATATTGACAAGGAACATTGATTCATCAGGAAATTCAAATATCAAAGGGTTCTCTACATAGATAGGTGATTTTTCCATTTGGTCTATGATTACTTGTCCTTTTATTACCTTGTGCTCCACATATTTTATGTCAAATTCAATCAAGATCATTACCCATTTGGCCATTCACCTAGTGAGAGTAGCTTTAGATAAAAGATATTTCAATGGGTCAATTTTAGTGATAAGTTTGATTTGATGCACTAGCATGTAATGTATAAACTTTTGTGAAGAAAAAACCACTACTAAGCATGCCTTCTCAATGGATGAGTAGTTTATTTCATAGCCTACCAAGGTCCTGCCGATGTAATAGATGGCTCTTTCTTTTTTGTTTTCATCATGTTGCGCTAAAAGAGCACCTAGTGTTGTTGATGTTGGTGAGATATATAAGATCAATGTCTTGTTTGGTATCGACGACATGAACACCAGAGGTGTCAATAGGTATTCCTTGATCTTCTAGAAGGCTTTATTACACTTGTCATCTCACTTATAAGTTATTCTTTTATAGAGAAGATGTGAGAAAGGGTGGATTTTGTCTGATAATTGCACTATGAACCTTCTAATGGATTGCAACCTTCCTTGTAACCCTCTCATCTATTTTAGTGTTTGGGGTGGTTCCATGTCTAAGATTGCCTTCACTTTTATTCGATCTATCTATCTTCCTCTTTGTGACACAATGCAGCCAAGAAGCTTCCCTGATGTAACCCCAAAGATACACTTTTTTGCGTTCAATCGTACCTTATACTCTTCGAGCCTATCGAAGATGGATCCTAATACCTCTATGTGCTCACTCCTTTACTTTGACTTGGAAAAAATATCATCCACATAGTCTTTGACTATTTCTTGGATCATAACATGAAATATGAGGGTCATTTCTCTTTGATAGGTCGTTCTTGCATTCTTTAGCCCAAATGGCATCATGTTCCAACAATATGTTCCCCATGAAGAAGTGAATGCAATTTTGTGTTGATCCTCCTTGGAAATCATGATTTGATTATCGCCTTAAAAACCGTCCATGAGGGATAGCATTTCATGTCCAGTTATTAAATCAACGATGATGTCGATGTTAGGAAGAGTGAAATCATCCTTTGGACATGCCTTGTTTAAGTCTCTAAAATTCGTGCATATCCTATTGCCCCTAATGGGTTTGGAGACTGGTACTAGGTTGGAAACCCACTCAAGATAATCAATTGATCAGATAAATTCAATTTCAAGAAGCTTTTGTAACTCAAGTTTCACCAAGAGTGCTATTTCATGGTGCATTTTTCTTAATTTTTGCTTCACCAGTTTGGCTTTAGGATAGACTGCTAAATGATGCATAACCACTTCAAGATCAAGGCCTGGAATTTATGTGTATGACCACACAAGTTTTTTCTTCTCTCTTTCAGGAATGTTGCTAGGTTCTTTTGTTCTTCATCCAACAAGGATTCAGCATAAAAGGTTATCCTTGGTGCCTCATTTGTTCCTACAATTACTGGGATAGCCCTTTCTACAAGCACTACTAACTTTTCTAGATGCATTGCACTAAGGGGGAGATTGAATCCCTTGTCCTTGGGTGCCTCAGAGAGGTTTTCACCCTCAGATGTGTCCTTTATTTTTACTATTTTAGGATCAAAAAGTGCCACAGTGTGGATTCACTCAAAGATTTGCATGTTATTTTCATGTCATCCATTTTGCGACTGAAGGATTCAATCATCTCCCCATAGTACACTTGTGTGTCTAGATCCATATTAAAACCTACTTTGTGATCCCCATATGGTATGTTATTGTGGAGTCCCATGAATTATGAGATTGCTTCATTTTTTTCAAAGAAATCTAGAATTGGGGGTCCTTGTTGGTCCAATTCGATGAATTGGAGGTATACTAGGCTTATTGTAGTGGTTTGATCATTTGGGGTAAAAGAGGTTGTGGATATCATAAAGAGATTTATTCTCAAATAGATCAGCAACGTCGAGGGGGAATTCATTAAGGGTAGTATCACATGATGTTGGTAACCAAGAGGAAGCCTCAACCCGTTTAGCAGAAGTACCTTTTCCAATAAGGGTAACCTTAGTAGTAGTACATCCTAATCCAAGATTCTTAGGATGTCTCTCAGGAACGATGGGTTCTAGAAAGCCATTATCATTTTGTCCTACTTTCTCATTCTTGTTGTATGCCCATCCCTTCATTATCTATAAGCCTTTATTGTCATCATCCATGGGAAGAACAGGCACAGGACAATCATCTTCGTAGAGTAGTTTAGAGACATCTTCCTCATTGACATCTTCTTTGTTCAAATCCCCGCACTTTGTGAAGGTGGTAGATGCAACCTTTAATGTTTCAGCCACTTTGTTGATAGGTGCGTATTTCCCATGAGATTTGGGAGAAAGAGGTAGCTCTCCCAACACAAAAGTGTCCTTTAGTTTATAATCTCCACAACCATCATATTTGATCACTACTTTGATGTCGAGAATGTTCTGCATAATAGGTGTTTTTTTTTTCGGAGGTAGATACAAGGGATGGTGGGTTAACAAATGAGGAGGAGGGTGTAGGCCCTTCATCATTTTTATAAATTTTGGGTACTCTATACAAAATCTCTTCAAGATTTTTGTAGTAGTAAAAAGGCTCGGGATTGCCATGGATGGTAACTTCTCTGTCCTCAAAAGGGAACTTTACACATTGGTAATAGGTTGAAGCTACAACATTTAGGGCATGAATCCATGGTCAACCAAGAAAGATTTTTTAGGGGAGATCAAGGTCTAACACTTGGCATGTAGTCTCCACAATGACAAGTCCTACTTGGATGGGTAACGTGATGATTCCTTGTGATACCCATTCTTGATCATCATATGCTCTAATGGTTGTACTTTTTGTTTTCTCAATAGCATCCTCTGAATAACCTAAGTTCTTGACCAACTGAAGGGTGAAAATGTTCAAACCAGTACCTCCATCTACTAAGACTCATTTAACCTTTTTTCTTATGAAAAATGACCTCAAGGTGCAAAGCACGGTTTTGAGATGGCTATGATTGTAGGTCTTGTTCTGAAAAGGTGAGAAGATGAGGGATAGTGATATGCCCTCCCATAGCTTGAAACTACTTTATATCCATATCCTCAAGGATGTGGATAAGGATTTCTCTAGGATTTCCCTATGTGCGGGGAGAAGCCTCAATAGTTCAAGAATAGAAATCTATGTTGGGGTCTTCTTAAGCTAATCTAGGAGACTATATTTGCTAGGGTTAGATGTTGGAAATGTAGGTTGTTCCTAGGTTGGGATGGAGCTCCCTGGATGGAAACCTTGCAACATCATGTGGTAACTCCACACTCCGCACTAGGCCCTTTGATAGTGACGACTGTTACAACATTATCATAAGAGGTGACCACATTAGAGTAGACATGTTGCACGTTTGTGTAATCCTTTCCTTTTCTATTTCCATTTCCTTTGCCATGATTTGGTAATTGGTTCTTCTATATTTTAAGATCTTTGTTAGCCATTGGTACCTCAACAAACATGTCTCCATTATTGATAGATCTTGGATGGAATTCTTCAATCTTGTGCAGTTTGATGTTTTGTGTCCTTTGATTTTGTGAAAGTCACAAAGATCCTTTTTATTGTACCAAGGTGGCTTGTCTTGTGGTTCTTGGAGTTTTGGAAATTGAGAAGCATAATCAAGTTTGACTCTACCAATTTTTGCATGATTGTTTCAATAGGTTTCGCCAACTAAGTGTATTGGCATTTTGGATAGTTATTCTTGATGGGGGTTCATCTTTGTTGAGTTTCAATGTTATTGATTTGATTATTCTGAGGTGATGGTGTGGTTTTTTGTACGGTTGGTTAAGCATTGGTTGTTTGCTTGGTGTTTGGCCTGGAAGCACTTATGACCACCTTATCATCTACCACTCCATCATTCATTATGTTCTTGTTCTTAGCCCAGACATGAGGCTTATCATTTGAACTGGTTGATGGGTGGTTATCTTTGTATGCTTGTGTGTTTCCCTATGATAATAGAGCTCACTCGATGTTGAGAGCCCTAGGGACAAGTTCCTCATAGGTGGTGATACATTGAATTTTCAAGTGGAAGGAGAGATCTGGATCAACATTTGCTATGATAATTCCCACTTGTTGTTCTTCAGGAATGGGCCACTTGCTCTTTCTATCCCTTTGCCTACATCATTGTAAGAAATTGGTAAAATATTCTCCTTTATTTTGCTTGAGAGTGCATAACTCTTCTAGACTCACATCCATGTCAAGGTTGAAGGAGAAGTGATCTATGAATTTATCAATGACTTCTTGGAAGGTTTTGATACTCAGAGGTAACTATGAAAACCAATCAATGGCAAGGCCTGTCAAACTTCATGGAAAGAGGTGCATCAAGTAAGAATCATTATAGGCTACCTCCATACACATGACGTTGAATTCTTTGATGTGATCCATAGGGTTTCCCCTCCCTTTATATTTATCAAATTTAGGGACCTCAAAACCGAGAGGGAAAGGTATTTGTTGGTTTTTTTTTAGAACCAAACTTAATCTCACCAAATCCCTATGAATTTTCCATAATTCAATGGTCAACAAAGGTAAATATCATCCAAAAAATAGGTAGAGGCTTTCTAGGCTTCTACCTCTACACTTCAGGCTCTATGAGACCTATTGATGGTGTTTTCTGCACAGCAACAACTCAAACAGAATATGATATCTTATCTCTCTTGAAAGGTAAATCTCTACCATCAAGCCTCAAGACATAACCCCAAGGTCTCTAATTTCAGGTTTTGACAATGCAACAAACAACTCAATGATGATGTGAAAATGTTGGTAATCACAAGGGACCTTACAAAACAAATACTGGAAACTTCAAGCTCCTCAAATCCTGTAATATGGGGATGCTTTTAATCCTAAAACTAACCCAGATTTTAAAAGAAATAACAAAAGATAAAGGGTTTAGAGAGATTTCTAAAACTAAACTAATTCCTAAGACCAATTGTGCAAACAATCTAATATCCAAGGTGGACCAATCCTTCAAAAACCAATTCCTTCTTAACCTAGATTAAACTTGCAATCTCACAGAAACAGTGCAATCTTCTAAGGAAATAAAGATTTTCAAATCATGGAGCATTCACACAAATCAACCTTATTTTTGCAATTGAAATAAATAAATACCCACAATTGAACTTAGCACACAAATTTCAGGCCCAAGCTAACTTTACACAACTTACAATCAGCAAGTTGCTAAAAGTATGGACCAAGGATTGCTCAAACACTTCAAATATCAAATCATTAACACAATTGCATCACATGTAAATCTAAAATCTAACATGCAACCATGATATCATAGCAATTTATCAAAGATATGGAAAAACAAGAACCATGCAGAGTGAATAACATAAGAAAGAACACCAAAGAACAATGTCTTTACTAATATTTAATCACCCAAGTTTGCAACAATTCAAGTATCCACAATATTTCAGCACTTTCTCTCAAAAAATACTAACTCCTAGCTCATTTCTCACTATTCCAACTATGTCTAACCCTTAAAAATGAAGTTGTATCCCCAATTTATAGAAAAATAACATTAGGTTGGCCCAAAATTAGGGTTTACATGATTAGGTCGGCCAAAACAGGTCATCCTAGAGAGTTTTTAAATAAAATAAAATTACATTTAATGATTGCAAACTAACTCCAAGTCAGCCTGGACTCCTCTAGAAACATTCCACTTGATGGCACAAAATTTGAGGTTGTCCTTGTTGGCTGAAAGTCACATGACTGACACAAGTCCCTAGGTGACTGCAAGCTGGCTATTTTCCCCTTCTTTATTGGCTTCCAATTTGTTGGATAATTCTTTGACCTTTTCCAATATTTCTTTTACATCTATTGGATCTAGAACTGGAATAAATTTAACTCTTGTCTTGTGAGTCTTGTATTCTTCTAAATATTGGGGCATCATTTTATTCCACTCAACCTGTAACTCATGATATTTATCCAGTTTTGAGATATATAATATTGTATCCTCCATATTATCTTTGGTGATTGGAGCATTGTCAGAAGGGGCATATATTTCATACCATCATGACTGTCATCTATTAATATTCATGTTCTTTTGACCAAATTTCCTTCTAGTCATTATCTCCAAAAACCTAATACAACTATTATATATCTCCTTCATTTTTCCTTGTAACTTCATTATCTTCTTTAAGGCCTTAGTAAGGAGTTCTTTTCTATAATTCCAGACTTCTACCCACTCCTTTACCTTGCCAATATCATCAGAAATGAAAATATTCATCTTAGTCAATTCTTCCTGGGGTACCTACAGGATCTTCTTTAGCTCTTCAACAATAGACTCATCAATCTTATTATAGTCTACAGTAAACTGGGAGGTGTCTTCAAGGAATTTAGTTGCCTTAGCATGGATACCAAAAATATGTTCAATGGATTCATCTCCTCTCTTACTGACTTCCTAAAGCCATTAATGTGTATTGTGCACTGAAGATTTTAACTTTTATATCTCTGATATAGCTTCTTTGGGCAACAGTCCCTCTAGAATTGATGAACTACCATCAGTACAAGCTTGCAGAGGCTTCATTAAGTATTGGACATATTTATAGACATCATTCAATTGCTTCTATAGCTTTTTGTTCTCCTCTATTTCCTTATCAAGCCTCCTTTAAATGGCTTGTGAAGACTCTTGAAACTCTTCTTTTTCTTGCTCCTCGGTAGTTGGACCCAAATTAATGGTTTGTACCTTGTAATCAGTGGGTCTTACCTCATCCTTGAATTTATTTGTTACAGGAATAGCTACATAAATGACTCTATTGTTGAATTCATCTCTTGAAATTTTTGAAACAGTCTTAGCCCTCTTCCTCTACTTGGGCTTCCCCCATTGTTCAAGCAACTTTTCCCAGCTAGGAGTTTCTTCCTAGACAATTATTGGCTTCTTGTTGAGCTTTTCTTTTAGCCAATCAAGGACTGTAGATTGCTCAGTTTCTATCTCTTTATTTGGGCTATTGACCACATTCTCCTCAACATTTTTCTCCACTTCTGGTTGATCTCCTTGTTCATCTTTATCTTGGTGAGGACTATCAGCAACCTCTTCCATATTCTTCTTTGCTTTAGGATGGTCCTCCAATCCATCAATCACCATTTTCTCTAGAGACTTAGATGGTTTTTCCTAGACTGCATCATATTCCATATTCTTGCTTTCTTCTCCAAAAGTAGATTGCTTCATCTCCTATACAAACTTTCTCCATTCTCCACTTTCAGGAGTAGAAACTTCTTCATCTTCAGCTTCAGGATTCCCAGGGTCATTTGATATATTACCTTCTTCATTGACCGCTTCCTCTAAAATTTTCACATTATCAGGAGAAAGAGGAGGGGAATTATTTCCTATAGCTACTCTCTTTTCTCCATCGTCAATAGGTGCCTCTTCACTCTACACCTTCTCTTCTGCTATTTTCATATCTTTTACTGGGAATGCCTTATGCTTGGGAGAATTCCTTCTAACATATACTTGTGGCTTCTCCCCAGAACTTTCTACATCAACAACTTTCACAAATGAAGGGGCATCGATAGAAGTATCACCTTTTCTAGCTTTAGTTGCCTTCTATCTTTTTGTAACTAGCCTCCTCTCCTTCACAGGTTGTGAAGTATCTCCCTCTTCAATGGTAGTACTAACCTTGGAAATTTTATTTTCTCTTGGAGATGGATTTTTAGTCTATTTAACCTAGGTCTGGCTT